>JACXGI010010981.1:0-26182 GCA_016801175.1 Esox masquinongy | reverse complement strand
CGCGGAGCGGGGACTGGGGCGGCGGCAGGCCGCGGAGCGGGGACTGGGGCGGCGGCAGGCCGCGGAGTGGGGAGTGGGGTGGCGGCAGGCCGCGGACGGACACCCCCTTGCAGACCCTGGCCAGCCGAGTCAGGAAGAGGTTTACCTCCCCCATAGCAACCTCGAGGGGAGCCAGATGCAGGCGCTGCTGCTCCTTGTAGCACCCTGGACCCCTCTTGAGCAGGGCAGATAGAGTGGGCGTGGGCTGGAACACCTCCCGGGAAAGACGACAGAGAGTTGCCATGTCCGACTTTCGGAAGGACCCCAGCCCTTTCAGGTGCTGGAGGAGGTTGACCACTGAATGCTTGGTCCTCTCAACGCCTGTCACCCACTCGTTGTACTCACTGGTGAGTACTGCCCAGTCCTTCTTCGTACACCCCGCTGCTTCCTTTAAGCAGTGGGTCATTCTGTCACGATCTCAAGGAGGGACAGAGGCAAGCGCAGGGTTGAAGTAAGGACATTTTAATACAAACAAAAACCAAAACAAAACCGAGCGTCGTGTGCTACAGAATACAAACATAGACTGGACACAGGTACATGAAACGTGACACTACAACAATGACCTACAAGGACAGGGAGAAATCCCAGAACTAAATACACAGACTAACAAGGAGAACAGAAACAGGTTGGGGCTAAACACAGGTGAAAGGAATAAACTGATTAACTGAAACGAGAACAGGAAAGACCAAACAAGGACATGACAAACCAAGGACACACAGAAAACACGAAGCCGAACGGTCCCGACGGGATGGGACCGTTACACCACCCTTAGCTTAGGGCTAGCTGGCCATGCTCTGGAGCAGGGTTAGCACCGACTGTTTAGGGCTAGCCCCAGAAAAACTGTGACAAAATAACCAGTGTGAAACGGGGTCAAGAACAAAACCATAGAAAGTTTATTGTCCAATCACAAAACCTGCCCTTTCACCTAATTTACATACGCTTGTGACGCGCACCGTCTGTTTTGGTCCTTTCACTCTGCAAAGTTTTGTAGTTTCATTATACTTGCTAAATCTTAGCGAAGTAGATATTGCAGCTTGCTTTGGATGTAAATCCATCAAATATCACAACATAATCCTCTCCTGGGTCTCGTGTCTCGTCTCTACTTTCGGTTGAATGTATCTGCTGGCGTTGCATTGGATTGCTGCTACTCACTGGAACTGTCTAACTCTATTCAACTGTTTCTTCCTGTCTTCTCTAAAACGTTCACTCGTTTTACTGTTTTTTGTTTTGTACTGCCTGCTGCCGGTGCGCCTGTCATCTGCTAATCTTCCGTGTCCCAACTGCGTTGCTGTGATTACCTCCAACTGGATAACTCACCTGATCACAGCACTACTCATTCTGATCCTGTTTACCCTCTCTGCCCTTTCCTGGAATATACTTCTGTTGGATTTCCACGTCTCCTTCTCTGGAATACCACTATTGCACTGCCTGTGTGAACTCTCCATCTTGTTTTAAAGTCTATTGTCAACTACTCTGCTACCGCACATGCAGAGTGGCTATCTAGCTCCATGACTCCACTGTTCAATTCCCTCTGGCGCTCACGCTGGCAAGCAGGTCTCCACTCGTTTGCCATCGCCTGGGCCCCAGCCGTCAATTACACTAAGTCTCCACTTTCTCTTTGGTTTTCTCTGTTGGTCAGGGTTTTTGTTCATAACGTGGTTTGACGGTGACTGCTAGTGCTAAATAATAGGTGGCTGCGTTGTGGGCTGATTGAATGTCCAGTTGGCAGAGCAGGTTCCCCTGTGACTTTAATTCAACTACTATTGATTTATTGCTGCCATGTATTGCTGCCATGTATCTGCCGGCTGACTCCCGTCTACTCCTTTCGGCAATCCTCTGCCCAGCACTAATGTGGCTTCCCACCAGCCGTTTTCTTTCAAACAAAGTATTACTCCCCCGACGATCTACAACCCATGAATAAAAACTATCGCATTTCTTCGGATATAATTGCGCATGCCCGTTCGTCTGGCATGCTACGTAGACGCTCCTACTTACATTGAGACTCACGCCGCAAACTGTGTTAACTCTAGTCCTTCAGGCAAAATTATCTCCCTCTGGTCTCACTCACGTCATCCGCCGTATAAATCCGGTCGAACTGTAAACCATAATTGCCTACGTTCCCTTCAACCTACCACAATCTACAACTCTGCTTCTACATTTTGCATTACTAACCTTGCTCTCCTAAACACCCGTTCCATGAATAATAAAGCCCCCCTGCTCTATGAATTAATACTGGACAACAAGCTGGACTTTCTTTTCCTAACTAAAACGTGGCAAACACCCAGTGATTTTTTCATATTAAATCAAGCGGCCCCCAATGGTTTTAGCTCTCTGTCCCACCCCCGCCTAACAGGTCGTAATGGTGGCCTTGCTATACTATACAAATCCCATTTTAAAATGACAGAGTTGTCTCTTCCATCCTTCACCTCATTTGAATAAATTGCCTGTAAATCAACAAACTCCCTGACCATCATCCTTATTTATCGTCCTCTAAAAGCTCATTCCTCTCTGACTTAGCTGAACTACTCACCATTGCTGCATCACTCTCCCCTCGCATTCTCCTGCTTGGCAACATGAATATTCACTTTGACTCACCTAACTCCAAACTTACCTCTGATTTCATCACTGTCTTGGACTGTTTTAACTGTATCCAACATGTTAATTTTCCCACCCACATCAAAGATCACATACTTGATCTCGTCTGCTCTGTTCATACCATTACCCATATAACTCCATCTTCATTTCCGTTGTCTGACCACAAGATAATTAATTTCTCATTTTCTTCCAATGTACCACACAAAACGGACAAGCGCATAATCTCCTTCCATAACATCAAAGCTGTTGACCCTTTCCAACTATCAGATGCCATCTGCTCTGCTTTTCCGATTGATTCCACCCTCAAATCACCTGAATAAAAAGCTAACCATCTCAACACAGTTATGTCTGTCTCCCTCAACTCTCTGGCACCACTAAAAACTAGACATGTTTCTTTCACCTCCTCATCCCCCTGGTTTACATCTGAGCTCCGTACCATGAAGCAAGTTGGTCGTCGCCTTGAACGCCGGGTGAGAAAATCAGGGCTCACTGTTCACACTGAAGCCTACAACACCACCTTTCAGCTTACAGAGATGCCCTCAGTGCTGCTAGGTCCTCCTACATCTCAAACAAAATCAACAGCTCCTGTATGAACTCCCAGTCCCTCTTCTCTACTGTCAGCAAACTACTTCAGCCCTGCAATGGCTCACTCTCTAGCCCCTCCACTAAACTTGCCAACTCTTTTTTGCAGTTTTTTAAAGATAAAATAACAACAATAAACTCTTCACTATCTAATAAATCTACCACAGCCCCCCTACTGTTAAACTCCATATTTGTCCACCTGCTGCCCAGGACTCTCACCTCTCCTCATTCAGTCCGGTTGATTACCCTTACATCACAAAAGTCATAATGACATCCAAAAATACTACCTGCTCTCTCGATCCTCTTCCCACAGTCCTGCTTAAAGCCTCCTTATCTGCTCTTTGTCCACACATCACAAGCATAGTCAACCTCTCTTTCTCCTACGGTATTGTCCCCTCCTGCTACAAAGCTGCTGCTGTCACCCCCATCCTAAAGAAACCTGGAATAGACAACACCATCCTTAACAATTTCCGCCCCATCTCCAACCTCCCCTTCCAGGCAAAAACTCTTGAAAGAACTGTTGCCTCACAGCTCCAAGCCTACCTCCTCAAAAATAATCTATATGAGCCTCTTCAGTCTGGTTTCCGGGCCAATCCGTAGCACAGAAACTGTACTCCTCAAAGTTGTCAATGACCTTCTCCTTTCTGCTGATGCCAGTTCCCTCAACATCCTGATTCTCCTTGACCTGAGTACTGCCTTTGACGCCGTTAACCACCAGATTCTGCTCACCAGGCTCGAGGGGCTGGGAGTTGAGGGAACTGCACTCTCCTGGCTGAATTCCTATCTCACTAACCAAACCCATTTCATCTCACTCAAAGGCCTAAACTCCGATTTAGCCACAGTCACTCAAGGTGTCCTCTAGGGCTCAGTACTTGGTCCCCTACTCTTCATCATCTACATCCTTCCCTTAGTCAAATCCTCCATCAGTTCAACTTTAATTTCCACTGCTATGCTGATGATACACAAATATATCTAGCCACAAAGTCTCTCACCAACCCACCTCTGACCCATATTGAATCCTGCCTGACTGCAATAAAAGCATGGATGAAGGACAACTTCCTCAAACTAAACAGTGACAAAACAGAACTTATACTCATTGGAAACAAATCCACCCTCACCAAAACTGGCACTTTCAATCTCAGCATCGTTGACACCGTTGTTTCCTCATCCCCCCGCGCACGTAACCTTGGCGTCATTCTGGACTCTACACTCTCCTTTCATCAGCACGTCAAACAGACTGTAAAATCTTCATTCTTCCATCTTCGCAACATCGCCAAACTCAGACCTTCCCTCTCCTGTCCTGCTGCTGAAACCCTAATACATGCATTCATAACCTCCCGTCTTGACTACTGCAACTCCCTACTCACTGGCATCAAATCTACATCCCTCCACTCACTCCCCAAAACCATCCGTGACTCTGAGACTATCCCCATCTTCCAACAACGCCTCAAGAGTCATCTGTTCAAAATCGCCTACCCATAGCCATGCCAAATCCCATTCTCTCAATCTTCTTTGTTTTCTCATAGTATTTTTTTGTGTGTGTGTTTGTTTTCTGTTCCATGTCACTTTTGTACAGCGTCTTTGGGTCCCTGAAAGCGCTATATAAATATAATGTATTATTATTCATTAAATATGTCAAAAGAATTAGGGTTGACTAATGTTTTTCTCTTTCTTTGCGTAGTTTTGACAAAGTTGTTCAAGCAAATACCGATAGGGTGGGCATCTTAATCAGTCGATGCCATGAAGTCATTAATTGAATCGTGGTAGTGTAACATTGATCATGTGTCAGTGATGTAGGCTACTGTAACATTATTTGCATGCCAGAGAGAATGTAACATTTGCAGCTTATCATAGAATGTAAAATGGTATTGTGTCGTATTTGTCCGTTAGCCCAGGGCTTAGGAACACAAGTGTGAATCCTTAGTGTAGGGTTAAGCCTTAGCCCAGGGTTAGCAAACTCTTGTGTGAACACAGGCTAAGCTAACCCGGGGCCAGTCTTAGCCTGGGACAATGCAGTGTGTAAAGGCCTTATGTTTTCCATCCCCACACTGTAATGTACATGGGATACTTTTTGCGGAAAAACTCAGTACCGCAGTGAATGTATTGTACGAAATACTCAGGAGAGTTTGTAAAATTACAAATATAATGTGAAATCACGGAGCACTGTGCTATGTTGTCTCCCTCTTTAACCCCCAATGCAACACACTATACTGTACATGGAATTCATATTGCCTCATTAGTTAGCAGCTAGTGGCTTTTATTAGGAATCTGGCTAGTTACTCTATCTAAAATTATTGTGATGACATGAACATTATAACACAGTTTAGCTAATTTAGTTTATTTCATTTAAAAAAAACTACCTAGCAGAGTCAAAAAATGGCTAACATTAGCGATAAATGCTATCGATGTTAGCTAGGTGGTAACGTTAGCTAATGGAAATATATTTAACTCACTCTAATTTAATCTAACATTAGTCCTTCAAAAATAATTCTGGTGATATAAACAATATAACATATGGTTTAGCTAATAATAATTTGACCATTTAGAGACAGTGTCATGCTTTCAAGTCTTAGTAGCTAATCTATGCTCATGTAGCTAAGCTAATTCTCTGTCTTCATTTGTACAATGACTTGCTAATGTAAGCAAATGTTTATTGGAATGCAACGTTGTGCTAGAAGAGTCTCAGTCTAAACTAGCATTAGTTCACTTTAAATCATTCTGGTGACATGAACATTATAACCAATGATTTAGCTATTAAAAATGTGTCTTTGGTTGAGAGGGTGTTATGTGTTTAAGTAGATAATCCATTCTCAGTAGTTAAGTAATTTCTCTGTTTTCATTGGTTTCTACAGCTCCACTTCTAACTGAGGGCTAAATTTATCAGTTGTACCTTTAAATTGTAGACATGACAGTTAGATTAAAATGAATTCTGAGTTGTAATTTAACAATAACACATGGGTACATAGGCTATATGCCCATGCCCTACCAAAGTCAACATATTTTTACAGTAAGAATAGGTACACTGTAACAAATTGCTGTAAAAATACTGGATATTTTGCACGGTAGTGTACCGTTTCCCATTTATACAGTTGAATACTGTAAATTCTGATGTCTTTGAGGAACAAAATATTAACGGCAAGCTCCTGTAAAATCTTACGGTAAAAAGCAGTATTTATTTATTTTTTACAGCAAGCTACCTATAATCTTACGGTATAATATAGTATATTTTTTTTCTTTTTCAGTTAACTTTAAATCAGATTTGATCTTCAGTCCGTTTAATAGTTCATCTGAGCAAAATAACAAATTAAATGAAATTAAAAAAAGGCCTACACATCAGTGTTTTTATTTGAGATTGAGGACACAATAACAAGAAGATAAAGAATTAGTTTTCATCCGGACTCTTAAACTGACAGCACCAAACTGGATGGATTTGAGGCATCACCTGCTGCTTTCCTCACCTTCTCTCGTCAACTGCGCAGCACACCCTCATCCATCCTGTCCCCGTGGCTTTTTTAAGAAGGTAAATATAATCTTGCAAAAGTCAGCATACTGCTAATGTGATTTTGTGTTGGATTAACATTTTATTGACTGTTTTTTTCCGAAATGATTGAGTCAAAAGTACATGCTGCACGCTAGCATACGTTGCTCTCATTTAGCAACTATGTGGACAAATGTTTAGCTTTCTGTTGAAGCACATTACTGAAATTAGCATAAATTGGCTTGGGCATTTGATTTGTTGTCAGATCTAATTAAGGTGGGCTACAAGGTTCTATTTTACCATTTGTTGATTTACTTTTTCAAGTAAAACAGTTCATGGGAGTTTATAGGGATAAGCTTGTTATGCAGGTTGATGCAAAAAGCTAAAAAGTAGCTTCAAATATTCACTAATGTAATTTACAGTAGCTAAAAGTTAGTTGACTAGTTGTTGATGTAATGATTTTTTTTTTCTTGAGAGATTATTTTGCTGTGAAGGCCTGTAGTGAAAACATGATAACTTGCAACATATGTGGTAAAACCTGCAGGAATACATTTGCACATGTCAGGCACATGCGAACTCATAGTTGTCTGCCTAATGCATCTTTCAAGTGTGGTTTCCCTGAATGCACAAGACCTTTTTATAAGTTTTCGGCCTTTCGCTCTCACACTCATCGCCATAAATATGTAAAGAATGTAACTAAACTGGATAATGCAGGAGATTTAACATGTCATATGGACTTCTGTAGTACAAAATGTGAGGATATCCGGGGTCTTCTCTTGCACCTGAAAAGTCATATAACTGATGGCAAGACAGTCCCGTGCCCTTTCAGACAATGTGACAAAAAATTTACAGTTAAGTCAACATTCACATCGCATGTCTCCAGAAAGCATAAAGATTACTCTGAAGGAAGTGTAGTTGAGTCCATAGCAAGTACAAGCAGCACCAGTAATCGGAATGATGAGGGCTGCGATACACAGCTTGAGAATCCCAGTCAGTCCAGTGATGAAGTCATGGAGGTCTACCCAGAAAGAGCAGATGAAGGGGAATTTGTCAGACATTTTGTTTTATTTGAAATTACAAGCTAAATTGCTCCTTCCATCCTCCACCATTCAAACAATAATTGAACATTATCAGGAAATACATGACATCAATCAGTCTCACCTACTTTCCAAGCTTAATGAGAAGTTGACATCACTTGGACTTTCTGAAGCTGACATAAATACTGTCATAGATACACTGAAAAATGAGGATCTCCACAGGGCTAGCAATACCCACACACTGAAAACTGACCATAAAAGAAAAACTTTTTTTTAAAGTAACTTTAATTATGTGGAGCCACTGTCCATGTATTTTGGTCAGAATGAGTCAGGCAAAGACTGTTTTGGACAATATGTTCCTGTGAAAAACACCATTGAGTCTCTCTTGTCCTCAGAGTCAGTGATGGAGCAACTGCAGCAGGCAAAAACCAGAGTACAACCTGATAATGTTTTATAGGATGTGTGGGATGGTACAATTATTGAAAAGAACTTGCTGCTCAACCACATGGCCCCTTCATTAGGTGTAATCCTGTATCAGGATTCCTTTGAAGTCGTCAACCCCCTAGGGTCCGGGAGGAAAAAGCACAAGATTTTGGCCGTGTATCTGACCCTTGCAAATATTTTGCCCTACAACAGATCAAGTATTGATCACATGCAACTTGTGCTGCTTTGTCAAGAGCAAGACTACAAATATTTTGGACAGGATCTAGTGTTTGGCCCTCTTATGAAAGATTTGAAGGAACTTGAGCTGAATGGAGTAACTCTGCCGGATGGCCAGCTCTACAAGGGAACCCTGTGTGCCATAGCAGGAGACAATTTGGGTTCACACAACATTGGGGGCTTCACTGAAAATTTTAGCAAGAGCTCACATTTTTGCAGATATTGTGAGATTGATCGGGAAGCATTTCAGGCAGATCCTCTGGCTAAGGGCCCTGACCGCACACCACAATCGTATCATAAAAACACTGAGGCTGCGAGTCATAATGTGGAAGCAAGGGGCTGTTGTGGTGTTCAATTTGACTCCATTTTCAATCAACTGGCATATTTTCATGTATGTCAGCCTGGATTACCTCCTTGTCTAGGCCATGACCTTTTTGAGGGCGTTGTCTCTACAGATTTGGCATTGTACCTCAACCACCTTGTTTGAAAAGAAAAAGAGTTTACTTACGCTGAACTGAATCGGCGCATTAACCAGTTTAAATATCTTGGCAATGACGCCAACAACAAACCTTGTGAGGTGAACCCAGGGGCTGGAAAACTCTCTGGACATGCAGTTCAAAATTGGTGTTTCCTGAGAATGTTGCCATTATTAATTGGTGATAAAATAAAAAGCCCTGGAGAGAGTGAGGTGTGGCAGCTTATTTTACAGCTGAGAGAGATCGTGGAGCTGGTATGTGCTCAAACCATTTCCACAGGCCAGGTAGCATATTTAAGAGTCCTGATAGATGAGTATTTGTACATCAGAAAGCAGACTTTTGCGGGTCATCCACTCAAACCGAAACATCACTACCTAAATCATTATCCAGAACTCATTGTTCAATTTGGGCCACTCATCCATCTATGGACACTGAGATTTGAAAGTAAGCACACTTATTTCAAACAGTGTGCAAGAAGGCTGCACAATTTCAAAAACCTCTGTGGAACCCTTGCTGAAAGACATCAGCTTTTGCAGTCTTTTCTAAGTGCTGGAACACTGTTTCCACCATCTGTTGTGGTAGAGAAGGGAACTGAATTTATTGTGGGAGACTACAATGATAAGATCAGACAGTTAGTTGCTCATCATAATTTTGATCATCTAAATACCCTCATTAGTCATGATGTGACAGTAAAAAGGACAACATATAAGAGGAACATGTTTGTTGTTGTAGGTCATAATGATGATGGCCTTGTAGTGGGAAAAATCAAAAAGGCTGTCATTCATAAGAATTCAGCCGTGTACTTCATCACTGAGGTATATCAGGCTGTTCGTCAACCAGAGATTAATGCTTACCACACTTCACCAATGCAGGAAGCCTACTACTGTGTCAGTCAAGCAGAGCTCCTTGATCACTACCCACTGCCTGAGTATTCAGTTTGGGGTATGTCTTTGCTAACTCTTCATCATTCTGTCCCAACATTTTAGATTCATGTCATCCATTGGTGATGAAATAAAGGTCATCATCCTCAAGACTTTGCCCAATTTGTCTGAGGATACTCCAAAACAGATCATCACAGCACTTGAAATCTCGGGTGTGGAATGAACAGAGGACCTCAAATATGTGCAGCAGGATGACCTCAGAGATCTCTTGCCTGATATCCAGCAAAGGAAACTTCTGGAGGCATTCAAAATGGGTAAGTATTATCAATATAGTGTTTTCCTGTCCAGTTAAAGGTGCAGTACTTGGTCAAAAATAAGACAGTTTACACTCAGCTGACATATGGAATGAACGCAGAATGAAGTAGTGATTTGGGCTGGCCACAGACTATACAATTTATATTATTGTACTGTAGCTTTAAGTCTACTCAAAACAATAAATGGAATTGCCATACAAATTCACAATCTCTAGTGTTTATGATATGAGTTTGCATGCATATGTGGCAAATATTGTGAAATAGTGATAATAATAACATATTTTATTTCCATGTGTTCTAGAATCTACTACAGTCACACTTGATGTACAAATCTTGCCAGATGACTCAACACATACAAGTCTGACTTCACTCTCTAGTCCATTGCCTTGCTGTTCATCTTCACTGTCCAGCATTTCATCCCAGTCAAGCTCTTCAGAACCATCAACACCATGTACTTCGCGCAGCCTAAGACAATCTGCCAACACATCCAGTAAGTGGCATGAAACCTTTGAAGTCCCATGGGATAAAATGCCAGAGGAAGTGCAGTCAGCCATTGCCAACAGCGAGAGACCTGCTCCTGACAAGCGACGCCAGATGATACGAATTCTTGTTGATGAAATGAGAAGGTATGAGGTTAACCCCACACGCAGTGAATGTCTTGTCATCTGCCAAAGCATTGTCAAGCAGTACCCCAGTAGTTTTGCTGATATGACAACAGGAGGTGTCATCGTTGCTGGTGGTTTTACGTCACTCCTTTCTCAAGTGAAAACGTGAATTGAGAACATAAACCGTGCAGGGACATTGAAACGACATCGAACATCAAGACGGTCTGGACACCTGCAGAGGCCAACTGATTATTACGGATGCACACAATTTCAGCCGGACCCTCCACCTGAAGAAACCAATGAGACAGTGGAGCAGAAGCGGCAACAATTGGTGAACATCTACAGGCAGGAAGGTATTCAAGGTAGTGAGAGGGCAGAAGTGATAAACCTCATGAAAACAACATTCTGTCTTCAGCGTAACCACATCAATCAGACTCCAGGACCTTCCATTGAAGATTTAAGAATCCAGTGGCCCTACCTTTTTACCCCAAGGAGTCTGTACTGTCACTTTGAGTTAATAACTGACATCAGCGTTCTGCATGCCTTGGAGCTATCCATTGAAGAATGTGGACAAGGAATAGAGAAGTATTTAAGGACAAAACTGAAGAACAAAGATGTACAGTCTGAAGATAGGGAATTGACTCTTTGCATCATCCAGTTACTGATGGCCTACTTTGATGAGAGAACAGAGGGACTGATACTCTTAGCTGATGTAAGTTTTGTTTAGCAATATTTCTTGTGTCTACAATGACTGTACATGCAATTCCATTCTTAAAATACTGTTGTCCATGTTCCTCAGATGTCTGCCACAGCAGCCGATGTTGAGCGCACCCTGACCCTCCCAACCAGTCCACGACTGATTCTACTGGGTAAGTGTCATAAAAGCATGTCATGGAGTATAGAACAAAGTCAGTCTGTCTTTCTGTGTCTCCATCTGTCTAATTTCTCTTTCTGTATCTGTCTCCTAAACTTAAGTTTTATCGTGGTCTGTCATGGATGTAGTTCTCTCATCATTCTTTTTGCTATCTCAAGTTGTGGAAACTAATGATTTGCAATAAGATAATTTATGATACTTCAGGGAACTATTTTTCATATAACTATTTTTGTTCTGTCTTTAGTGTGTTAATCTGCAAAATACACAGACATTGCAATGAATACATCCAACACATTTCTGTCCAGCTTTCCTCTTAGCACTACAGTTCAATGTGTGTGTGTGTATATTGAACTAAAACACCAGTTAAACAACAAAAAATAGCTTTAATGCCACACAAACACATCAAGTTACACAAAACATTACTGTTAAAAAAATAAAACAATCTATAAGGGGTGGCTTTTTCTGTCAACTTCTTATCCTCATATAAGACCCTTATACCCATATTTCTTTTCCATAACTGTTGTCTGCATCAGTTGCTGGTGATGGAGTCACATTGGGACATTGGATGATCAACAACGAAAGCCAGGTCATCTGTGAAGGCATCCAAAAAACCTTCATCACAGGGCTTGCTGCAGTTTTCGCCACGTACTATGTGTTCAACCTGCAATACCAAGGAGAAGCTGCAAGGACACTGGAGTTTGTTCAAAGGTAAATTTCTGCCAGAAATATTGTTTGAGTATGTTACCCCTCTTCCCAGCTCTGTTCAGAAATATTGAATTGTCATTTATTATAAGCCATACTGGTATATTCACTTTTACAGTTGTTGCACCTATCTCCTGCACATCAAAGCATAGCCTGCTTCCTTTTGGCACCCATCTTAATTAAGGAATGGGGATGTTCAGACTGGCCATGTCACTCTCTGTGGTGCTCTCATTGAGCAATGTGTCCTTCCCTAACTGCTCTTAAGTTGACAATAGACACCATTGTTGAGAAGCCTGAAATACAGTCTTCAAAAAGTATCTATATTAAACTTTGCCAAAGATAGTTTCCCAAAGACACAAACAAGACAAACAATGTTTCCTAATGCCACCCTCAAATCAAAGTTTAATAGATACTGTAATAATGGCAACAGCTGATCTGTTGTAATCTTGAATCATGAATGTTTTGTTTCTCATAAATAGTTTATCAAAATGAGATCATTCTCTCATAATTATGAGACACAGGGGTCATTGTCATAAAAAGACATCTTAATTTTTTATTCAATTACTGTGATAGGGTTCCATATTAAATGCAAATGATCTTTACATGCCATACCTTATATCTTATATACTTTCTCTATTATTACATTTAGGCGCCTCGTTGGGATTAATCCTCAGAGGGGAAGAAAGACCAGCCAGGGGAAGGTGGTGTCAAAGAAGACGGGGAAAATGGTCCACAAAAAGGCAACAACGGTGAATCCCCATGTGGCCACTCTACTAAAAATGTGATGGACTTTGAGTGGGGCTTTATTTATAGTTCAGTCCATCTGTCTCAGATGTCCAGGTTCATTTTTGGACCCACCATTGTTGAGAGCCAGTTTGATATGTATAATTGTTATTGTTAATGGAATGTGTGTAATTTAGTTAGCTTTTACTTAGTTTTCTTAGCTGCTATGCATTTGATGCAGTGACTTTAACCCAACTGTTGTCTTTGGGTGAAGGGAGGAAGGAGGAAGGAAAAAAACTAGCAGTAAGGTTAAATGAAGTTGAATTGGCTGATGATTTGTACTCTATGCTTTGCAAACAGTCAAACCAGACCTGGTCAATTTTGACCCGGGGAGGAAAATACAAAGTTTAATGAATGTAATGTTAGCCATCACTTGTCATAGTTCAAGAAAAAATTCTGAAAACCAAGTAGTAATGGTGTTTTTATGGATTTTGTAGATACTGAATATGTTCAGCTTTAATAAATGCCTAATGTTGTAAGGCCATCTATTGTCTGAGCCATTTCTGTGAAAGCTATTTTCATTTATTATTATTATTATTATTCTTTCAGGGGTTTTCATTTTTAAATGTAAAACTTTTAAATCATTAGTTTATATCACTGTGAAGATCACATTCTACAGTTTTACAGTAATAAGTTGTTAATGGAGAATACTGTAGGAACTGTAAAATAACAGTATAATTGCAACCAAAGAGCTGACAGTATAATACTGTAATGTTTATTTTCCATACAGCACAGTACTGTAATATTTTTACAGTGCTAAACTGTTGTTGTAGTTCACAGTAGGTACACTGTAGAATAACAGTTTCAAGCTGGCAACTGTAGCTGCCAGTAGTTTACTGTAATTTAACAGGAAATGTTGTTACAGTGTAGGGCATTTTCCAAATAAATGAAAATCTGGCAAGGTATTGGTTTTATTGTTGCCATCTGTAATAGTCTTTTGATCATCGAAATTAAACAATTCTAAAAGAAATAATTTGATCAATCATTGAGGTTAATACACATACTTAGTAAACATACCTTTGAAAATTATAATGATTATCTCTTCTGATGGCATCATCGTACAACAAGCAAAAGGTGAATTCATTAACATGTTCTGCGCTGGGGAAGACTGATAAACATCCATTCAGTTATATTTACCATACAATTTAGCTACATTTATTACATTCTGACAATTTCAAGCAACTACCTAGTTACATTGTTTGGTGCTTAAGGTGTTATACTCCTCTGATAGTGTCAGACATTTGATGTATCCATATTTATCTGATGCAGAATATTGTATTATAATACCATTTGAGGTCAATGTCCTGAAAACTATTGCAATGTAACATGCAAGTACATTCAGTTTGGCCAAACAGTGGCGGCAAAATAGCCATAACACTATCTGTTGTTCTTTGTCACTCAGTGAGATTACATTTGGTGCACATGATCAGGGTTGTGATTTTACTTTGTGTGAATGATCTTTAAGGTTGGCCACATGGGGGAAAGGAAAAACCATAGATGTCGTATTGCTTGCAACTATGGATAAGTTGAAAAAAATTTGCAATCTGGCTAATAGTAGCTTCAATGCTGAAACCCGCTATGCTGCTTGCAGCTTTAATTATTATTATTATTATTCTGGCAAAAAAGGGTGTTTTTTGTAAATTCCTGTGAGATAAAATGGCATAAAGGTGCCCAATATTTTATGGTAATAAAGGGCCAAGCACCGCAACTTCTGGTGCAGTAGCATGCATGTCGGCCTCATGGTGGCACTGTCACAAGCTTCCAAAGCCGCACTTCTTGCAAGCTCACCACAACCACCCCTTGTGACCTAGAGTCTTGAAAACTGGTACATAGGTGTAGCTCCACATGAACATTTTTGCCATTGGGACCCATAAAGTCTGCCATTATGGATTTTCCGCCATTTTGGATTTTTTGAAATACACAAAAATGTAATTCCTCTGGCACCAAATGTCCGATCTTCACGTAATTAGATTTTTGGCATCTAGGAACCATGGTCTTCAAAAGTTTAATCAGCCAGGCCAGTATGTCAAAAAACATGGATGCTATTGACCAATGAACATGTGCAGGGGTGTGGTTTTGCACATTGATGCACACATCTCCTACAAGAATAAAGGTATAATAATTCTACTTGGTACATATGTTGACAAGGACGCTACGAAAAAAATGGCTGCCACACCATGGCGTTATTGAAGTTACCCACATTTGAAAGCTCACCACACTCAACCCATTTAAAATTAAATCTTGAAAAGAGGTGTATACGTCCATCTCCTCCCAAGGAATATATTTGCAATTGGGACCAATTAAGTTGGGCATAATGTTTTTTAGCAATTCTGAATTTGTGAAAAACGCTTCACACACTACTTCTATAGCAACAGAAGACCAATGTAATATGTGATTACATTTGGAACACATGATCAGGGTTGTACGTTTAGTTTCTATTACAGATGTTTCCATTTGGCCACATGGGGATGCTAGTGAAAAGGAAAAAACATTACATGTAATACTGTATTGTTTACAGCTATGGACATAAGTTGGATATGTGCCCTATTGGAAAAAAATGCAATCTGGCTACTAATAGCTTAATGCTGAAACACGCTAAATGCTGCTTGCAGCTTTAATTATTATTATTCTCCAGGGCCATTTTCAGAGGCACATAGCTTGGTCCCCTCTGGTTCAAAACACTTCAAACGTTGCCTGATTGTGGATGGCCAAGGTCCGAACCTTGGCCATTATGGTACCGATACACCTCATGGTGGCGCTGTAGCACTTAGTCAAAAATGGAAAAAGTGAAGCTCATATCTCATGAACCAAATGTCGTAGAGACACGCAACCAAGTTCCAGATATGCCCCTTCTCATGCTGACCAAAAAAGTCTCTGGGGTCTTTCAAATCCGCCTGTGGGTTTTTCCTCCATTTTGAATTAAGTGAAAAACTCATTAACGACATTTCCTCCACGACCTCTGAACGGATTTGCATGCCATTTGGTGAGAAGGACCTTTGAACCATTATCTTTAAAGTTATATAAGGAAAGTTGCTATCTCAAACAATATGGCTGAAATCAGCAAATGAAATTGAGCTGGGCGGGTGTATGGCTTTAGAAGTCCATTAATCCAAAATCGAATATATCAAACAGCTACGAAACGAAACATCCACCTAAATGTGTCTGCCAGGAATGGACAAAAAATCCCATACAGAAATACCTCTTGGGGGCGCTATAAACATCACTGATGTTTGTCAGGATTTTGCCGTTAATAAAAACACACAAACTACATCTCCTCTGAAACCGCTGAACGGTTTTGGATGACAGTTGGTGTGAAGGACCATTGGACCATTGTCTTTAAAAGTTATATAAGGAAAGTTGATAAGTCAAACAATATGGCCTCCATTTTGAGTTATGTGAAAAACTCGTTAACGACATCTCCTCTGAGACCGCTGAAAAGATTTGCATGCCATTGGGTGTGATGGACCTTTGAACCCTTATCTTTAGAATTTATAAAAGGAAAGTTGATATCTCAAACAATATGGCTGAAATCAGCGACTGAAATTGAGGTGGCAGGGGGGTCTATGACTATATAAGGTAATAAATCCCCATGGGAATATCCCACAGCTACAAAATGAATCATGCCCATTAACATCTCTGCCACAAATGGACAGCAGAAGTGAAGTATAGAATAACCTTATGGGGGCGCTATAAACCTCACCAATGTTTTGTGTTACTTTGACATCTTATCTCCGAGACAGTTGAATGGATTGGCATGCCGTTTGCTGTGAAAGATCTGTGGACCATTATCTGTAAGTCTGTAAAAAACTTAACTCAAACGATGTGGCCACAATCCGCAATTGAATTTGACATAGTTGTGGCAAAGTTTTTATAAGGCTATAAATCCTAAAAGGATTATCCAAGAAAGATGCTACTTGCTTTACAGATAAACACCAAGGCCAGGAATGAACCCTGAAAGGTACAAACCCGCTGGCTCTCATGGTGGCGCTACAAACCTCACTGATTTTAAGAAATTCACCAAAAATCAGCCAAATAAGTCAGAGACATATAACTTTCTGGAGATGTTATTCACTAAATAGAGGTAACTGAGACACTCATTGTTTGCAGTTGTTTAAATCGATGGAGCCAAGTATTCTTCATCTTAAGCTAAACCCTTTCCCATTCAAAGTCAATGGTATTAGGAATTCAACCCAGGTGACATATCATTTTGGCCACTGCGTGTGTGTGTGATGCTAGAGGAAGAGGAGTTTAGCTGTCACTCAGATGGCTAGCAAGCTCAAGGCTAGCTAGCTAACGCAGGGTGGCTAACGCTAGGTAGCTAACACTAGGTGGCTAATGATAGGTGGCTAACGTACGGTGGCTAACGCAAGATGGCTAACACCAGGTGGCAAACGCAAGGAGGCAAAAGCAAGGTGGGTTACGCAAGGTGGGTAACGCAAGGTGGCTTACGCTATGTGGATAACGCAAGGTGGCATACGCTATATGGCTTATGCTATGTGGCTAATACTAAGTGGCTAACGCAAGGTGGCTAAAGCAGTGTTGCTAACACTAGGTGGCTTACACTAGATGGATAACGCAATGTCGCTAATGCTAGGTAGCTAACGCAAGATGGCTAACGTCTTTGACACTTCGCACCTATACACAGTATAATGGCTTTATAGCAACTATAAATGACACAGATGTTAAGATATTCACCGAAATTCTGCCATACAAGTTTGACACAAAATGCGCTGTTGAAGTTAATCAGTACATGACGTATCTTCGATACTTAATGTAAACTATCTCCAATCGACCCCCTACACACTCTCCCCACACACTTTATTTTCGCTTTCAACAAACAAAAACACATCAAGGTGCGTCTTAGGCACTTGATATCCATCATCTCCTCTGTCTCCACAACCTCCCAAACACATTCTTCTTTACGTCCATACACACTCCTCCCTCCACACTATCATACACACATTATACTCTCTTCACACACAATTCACACTCTCCTCCCCCCACTCCTCACCAAGACACACTCTTTGCTCCACACTCATATTCCTACCCTCTACTCCCTCCCTCCTACTACACTTTATCTCATCTCTACACACTCTCTTATATCACCACATAAAATCACACACACTTTTTATTTTTTTACTCAGCATACAGACATTCCTATTTTCATCCAAGAAACCACACTCCTCCCCGACAAATGCTATGTCCCATATCTCTACACATAACACACACACATTCTCCACTCTATACACACATGGTTTGTGCCAGACCGCGTAAGCGAAGCCGGCCAAGAAGAGTGAGTGTATCTACCTGAGTAAGTGAGGGAGTGAGTGACAGGCTATGACAGACTGCCATACAGCCAACCAGTGTTCCAGCCTCACTGAAGACATAACAAATTACGCATTAGGATTTGTTGCCAGGATTTGTTCAGAATGGACAAAAACTATGCTGGCTACACCCTTCAGTAGCTATGTTATAGTAAGCCTAAAACAAAACGGTTTACAGTTATATTGGGAATGTCTCTGGTGGATTTTCACAGTATGCATCCGTATATGCTTTTTGGGGTAATATAGATCACAACTCCTGGAGACTATTCGGAGGCACACTGACTACCAGCAGGCCCTGTGGTGTAGTGGGAACATCCCGGTCCTTCAATATTGTGACCCCGGTTGGATTCCCCTCTCAGACGTTCCAAATTCGGTATCTCAGAAATGTTTATCCACTAGGTACTTTTCAGCCTTCACACAACATTATATATCCCCTCAGTAATACCATGCTTCTCATATATTAAGAGAATAATTGTATTACGTGACCCTTTTATACAGTTATTGTTTTCCAACGAAACAAACCAGCCATAGAGTGATTTGAGTCATTGTAGTAGTAAATGTACGGTATCATCTGTCACTTTGGTGATTTATGACCCTGGTGGGCGGGGCTTCTAGATTGATTTGACAGGTGGGCGGGACATCCGGTTTGCAGGGTGGGACTTCCGGTATGACGTGTGTTAGGGCAGGACTTCTGGAATGACGTATGCATGTCCGGTGACTTTGTAATTTATGATTGCATTGATGTGTCCATGTTTGATATTTTACAACGACTGATAAGCACCCCGGACGAGTGTTATAACAGGTATGCTATGTTTGATGTTTAACAATAGGGTCTTAGGGTTCCGGAATGTTAAATTCCCAAGCAATAAATAAGTGTTACATCAGCGGCAAGATGTTTGGTCTTTAACAAAAGGGCGCCATGGTTCAGCAATACTATAACCCTGCCGCATTTTATGTTCCGATAAGTGGTACAACAGATGTCCAACAATCATTGTTAACCTTCCATGTTTTACAATATGCGTGTAGCATGGTGTTTTTCCACAAGCACAGAATTATGTGTGGGAAACATGCTTTTTTGTGTAAGATATAAAGAAGGGGTCACGACATACGATTTTGGAGAGTTTCAGCCCATTCTTAATTTTAACAAGAGATGGGCCGTAAGATCAGATCTGCCCGTACTAATGGTCCCTAAATAACCACAAGTACAAACTGTAGTATATGCAGGTTGAAAAACAACCCGTGTTCCCCAAAGGGTTGTAGTCCAACAAAGCACTACAGTAAACAAACATTGCATGAGCAATGCTATTATTTTGAAGGAACAATAAATCCCTGGGCCGACCACAGATTATGACTAGGTTGATTGTATCGTGGTTGGGTTTAAAATATTGTTAAAAATAAAAACAATGCTTTTGGTACATGTGTAAGTATGAGCAATGGTGATTTTTGTAATATAAATGTTTGTTTTAAGTCAGCATTAACTTTTAAGTTGCATTATATGGCAAAACGTTACAAAGTTACCCGGAAGGTAGCGTATAAATTTACATGAACAACGGTGAATTGTTGACAGGTCAAGATATGTTATTTCAGGTAAACAAAACTGTTGTAAAAGCATCTTATGAAATTGTACAACGGGGATCAACGCAAGATTGTTTTCTTCACATTGGTAGAAATGTTTAACAGGCAACGATGGTTACACACTGTAGTATTTGCGAGTTTGAGAATACCTGTCTGTGTTAGTGTGGGCGGATGCTGGGACTTCCGTGTAAGATGTGCTGCATTCTCTTAATGACTTGAAGCAACTCGTGAAATCCGATTTTTGATTGCTGTATTATGGACTTGTGTTGGTTAAATGTTGAACAGATTAATGGCGATATGGTGACAATAGCCACCGTTTATATGTAAGCGGATGAGTTTGTCGTTAATAGATAAAATTAAATGACGTGATGTCACGGCTGAGCCGCGATAACTAACGAGAATGGCGTTTCTACCGGACAGGAAGTATCAATATATTTTGTTGTCAAACGTCAACAACTATCTGAACTAACTAGTTAAGCTTTATCCACAATTTTAATCATTGTAGCTGGTATAGTTCTAACGTGAAGAACGATGACATGTAACCAATGACAAAGTTAAGAGGCGTGACGTGCTGGAGGCGCCCCGGCTGCGATGTAAAAACAATATTAAATCTGCGACTTCCACAGAAGACAGCTGTTGTTTGCAGCGCGGAGTATGCCGTTTACATTGTAAGTACAAGTTATTTTATTTGAAATAATTGATTTGAATTGCGTTGCAATTACAAACACTAACAAACAACACATTTGAACTTTTTAAGAATGTGTAAATCAATTTTATGATTGAGCAATCCATGCGCTTTTATCTGTCTTTCATATTGTCTGTTTTATATCTCTGGTTTAGGTTGAGCGGAATTAAACCCAGCCGTGTTTGGTAAACACATTTTTGGGCCTTCAAATCTTGGTAAGTAGACTTTTAACATTATTGTTAATGAGCTTTAAATACCTGTATGCCCTTGTTAACCCTCTTTGTATTTATTTCAGACCAAGTGACCAGCATCAGTGTCAGTTGGACAGTGCGGTTGTGATCTTACACAACCTGATCAGATACTTTTTGTGTAAGTCTAATTATTTACAGACATTTTCAGTCTTGTACTAAAATGTTATTAACATTACGACAATATGCATACAGCTGAACCTTTGAACCTTTGTACCTTTGTATTTACCAACCAACAGATTGAGGACCCGTGGTGATGATACAGAGTACATCACCATAATGGCTTCAGTTACAGACACCCCAACTTGTGGCTGCAAAGCATCAGGGGATTTTTGTTTCATTGTTTTCTTTCATGCTTGAAAGCTGAAGGTAATACATATTTTACCGTCAACTCATCAAAACTGTGATGTATGTAAATGTATGTTTAAGTTAGAATAATATTTTAACCTGTAAATGGATCGTTATTTACACGTTAAGCTAGAGAAATGGCGAGAGATATTGCTAACAACAGACCAGACACAGAATAACCAACAACATCTACACATAATCAACAGACCACACCCCAAAATACAAATGAACAGGCCATTACTTTGCTACACAGCGATGCACACAATAATCCTCAGATGCAAGGTTTGTTAACTGAGCTTAATAGCCCCCGTTTTTCACATGATCTAGTTGACCCTCCTCCGAGCTCTCTGATGCAAACTCATTGCAATGATGACGATGTTAGAGTTATACAACGTAATGCGTTTGACAACGTTGAATTACAACAGTTGATAAATTTACAAAATACTGGTGAAGTTGGGGATTTTGGCACATTCTATGCAATCATTATGGCAGGCTTGGATACTTTGATTGTTAGAGCTTCAGATTTTGTACACGGGCCTGGTGATCGTCTGCAGATTGAGTTGATTGGTGAATCTCTGATATCCCCCGTACATGTGACCATGAGAGCAGATGAATATAATGAACGCACGTTTGGTAATTTTCTTGAAAGTGTTATGCAGAATAATGCTGAGATTATGATTGATGAATCACTAGAGCTGGTGGTACAAATTGTCAACAACTGTGAGGGTGGTGCCCCGCGACGTAAAGCTCAAACACTGTTGATAGAGCAGATTATCAATAAAAAAAGAAGGCATTTATATGTGGCTGTAAATAATGATTCTACATGTTTTTCCGTTTGTTTGATGGGTATGTTGAACCCACAGTACAAATATGCTGAGGCCCTGGTTAGTGGTCGTGAGTTACATACGAGAGCTGGTTTAGCGTTAGATGATTGTGTGGCATTCACAGATATTGTTCGGTTTGAAGAAATGACAGGGTGTAAAATTGTTGTCTTTCATCGAACACGGGATGGTCACTTTACCAAGTTTCAAAACAGCGAGGACACCCACCCTAGAACCGTCTTTATGTACTTACACGATAACCATTTCTATGGCATCATGAATCTGAAGGGTTTTCTGAGTGTGTCATATGTTTGTGAGTGGTGTCAGGCCCGCCGATAGGGGGGGACAAACGGGTCTGTTGTCCTGGGCACAGGGTGGGGGGGCCCAGAACTGACATCGGGTTGACATTAAAGGGCCCATCTAAGATTATCTCATCCCGGGCCTAGGCAAGACTGTCAGCTGGCCTGAGTAGTGGTATACAGGTTTTAACAGTGATCATGGCTGTAAACATAGCTGTAGTGTCTGTCTTCATGAAGATTGTCATACCCAACCCCATAACACAAAGCAGTGCCTGGACTGTAAGCGGATATTTTATTCTGACTTTTGTTACAGACAGCATAAACACTTGAAGCACCACAAAGGTGTGGGTCGTTGGGTTAGCAGGTGTGACCAGACGGAATACTGTGTCGATTGCGGCCGTCATTACAACGTTAGTATTACCAACTATAAAGCGCACAAGTGCACGGCTAACATGTGTCCCAATTGTAACGTGGATCTGGGGGTTGAAATGAATCATCGGTGTTTCATAAAACCCTCTAATCCCAAGACCCCCAGTGAGCGCTACATATTTTATGATTTTGAGACAATTGCCAATCCGGTGAACGGTATACGCACTACTGCAAATTTTGTGTGCGCAATATGCTTTGATAACGAGACATGGTGTTCAGCCGGAGATGGTTGTGTCGCTGCTTTTTTCCAAAAGTTTAGGCAACCGAAATATAATGACTACACATTTATAGCACACAACTCTAAAGGTTTCAATGGTTACATCTTGATGCAGTACCTTGCAAACAATGGTATTGACGCGACACCTATTGCTAATGGTAGCAAGCTCATGATTTTTAGAGACAGCACATTCAATCAGATACATTGATAGTCATTGCTTCCTACCAATGAAGCTGGCGGCCTTGCCACGTGCTATGGGTTTTAAGGATTTGAGGATTGAGTAAGTTTAACATCAAGGAGAATGAGAACTATGTTGGCCCCCATCCGGAACTGCATTACTACGGTGTGAATACCATGATGGCTAAAGAAAAAGATGAGTTTTTGCAATGGTACGCAACTGTTTCCGCAGACCCCTTTGTCATGCAGGATGAAATAAAGGCTTACTGCGTGAATGATGTGGTCATCTTGAGAGAGGGTTGTATGCACTACAGACTCGAGTTCCTGGAGTGTGGTGGTGTTGACCCATTCCGGTCAATTACGATTGCTTCGGCTTGCATGAAAGTCTTTTACAACAGATTCCTCACCAAGGACACCATTGCATTGGTCCCCTCAGACAACTACAACCGTTGTCAGAAGACATTCTCAAACAGCTCAATCCAATGGCTTGAATATCTGGCCTCTGATGAGAATATATCAATACAGCACACCCTGAACAGGGGTGAAGTGAAAATCGGTGCCTACAGTGTTGATGGATATGCTGAACGCGATGGGGTGTGCACAGTCTATGAATTTCTAGGCTGTTTCTGGCACGGTCACCCAAAGTGTCATTGTTCAGCAAGCATCAATCCGGTGACAAAGATTCAGTACGGGTTGATACACCAAAAATGGCTGACAAAGCTTGAGGCTTTAAAAGAACAACACAACGTACATGTTCAATACATATGGGAGTGTGAGTGGAATCAGCTTAAAAACACATCCGCAGATGTCAAAGCTTTCTTGAAGACCTTTGATGCTCCAGAGCACCTTGACCCTCGGGATGCTCTATTTGGCGGTCGTACCAACGCAATTCATTTGAAGTTTACGGCTCGAGAAGGGGAGACTATTCAGTATAACGATGTCTGTAGTCTTTACCCCTTCTGCAACAAGACAAAGACTTATCCGATTGGGCATCCAGACATAATCTTTCGAGATTTCAGACTGCTAGACAACTACTTTGGAATTGTTAGGGCTACGGTGTGTCCACCGAAAAGCCTTTATCACCCCGTTTTACCGCACAGGGTCGGCGGTAAGCTGTTCTTTCCTGTGTGTAGATTATGTGGAGAGTCTGAAAACCAGGTAACTGATTGTTCACATATTGATTCAGAAAGATCTTTAACTGGTACCTGGGTTTCTATTGAGCTGGTTAAGGCTGTTGAGAAAGGTTATCGCATTGTGAAAATAAGTCTGGGATTTCACCAGGACATCAGATAATCTTTTTGTAGATTACATGAGAACATTCCTGAAGCACAAGCAGGAAGGTAGCGGTTTCAGCCATCTATAGTTGACGATGATGCTAAAGACAAGTATATCCGTGAATATCATGAAAAGGAGGGTGTGCAGCTTGACATGGTAAACATTGTTGTAAACAGTGCTAGGCGATCTTTGACTAAATTGGCAATGAATAGTCTTTGGGGTAAGATGGTCCAATCAAACCACGTAACGGCAACATTTTTATTGCCGCATTCACAATAGCTTATGCTAGACTCGAGTTGTAATCACTCTTGGAGAAGTTGGATAGACGTGTACTCTACACAGACACTGATTTAGTGATCTTTGTCACACGCCATGGGGATTGGGTGCCCCCACTGGGGCCATTCTTGGGTGACTTGACCAATGAGTTACCAGATGGTGACAGCATCGCTCAAATTGTTAGTGGTGGGCCAAAGACATATGGTTACAAAACCGTTAAAGGTCTGACCTGTCTCAAAGCAAAAGGCATTACACTCAACAGCTACAACACAACCACTGTTTATTTGGAGACGCTAACACGACTGGTTGATAACTTTGTACGAGGTGAGGGTGGTGATGATTGTCACGTCCTTGCTAACGCAGACACAATTGTGAGAGATAAAAGAACATTCACATTGAAAAACCAAGTAGTGTCTAAGCATTTCAGAGTTGTGTACAACAAGCGTGTACTGCTCCCTAACTACAGCACAAGGCCTTAGGGGTACTAAATCACATTCTAGGATGGATAGCGGTTTTGACCCGCGATTTCAACACCCATTCAGCTGTGTCATTACTGACCCCAGTAACTCGGGTAAAACATATTTTGTGAAGATGTTGTTGGATAATGCTGATGTTGTTTTCTCCAAAGAAATTCAGAATATCGTCTGGGTTTATTCATGTTGGCAACCGCTGTATGACGAAATGTTGAAGGTGAGGGAGATTACTTTTATAGAAGGTGTACCAACATCGCTGTGTGATGACAATCTGCTACCGATTCAGAAAAACAACCTTTTAATTATTGACGATTTAATGAAAAGTGCAGAGAGTCAGAGAGTTTGGAGATGGAGAGAGTTTTCACACAATATTCACACCACCGTAACCTGAGTGCAATTTACCTTGTCCAAAACATGTTTGTTAAAGGCAAATCTAGTAGAACTATTAACTTGAACACAAACTATCTCATCTTGTTTAAAACCCCCCATGACAATCAGCAGATTAGTATTTTAGGAAGACAGATATACCCCGGTTTTCTCGGTTCTTCATGGAGAGTTTTAAAGACGCAACACAACAGAAAATACCCATGCACCACACATCACGGAATGAGGGCCATGAGAATACAAAAAATATGAATTAAATAAGAAATATGAATTCACTGAGGTCACGCCCCAGGGAGGAGGCAAACCTGCACCTATTACATTGGTACTCTGTGACAATACCCTTGAGCCACCAAGCCACAGGGGAAAGCACTGATAATGAGAGGATATAATCAAGGCAAAGCACGTGATTCCCTAACCAGTTCAGATATCTCGGGCAGCCGCACCGAGGACCGAATGAACAAGGGAAGACGGAGACACGTCTAACAAATAGAAACGCACAAACGCCGAAGGCGACGACCACGACGCCGCGGCGCAAATGTCATCCACTCTGACCCCATGGAAGAGGGCAGAGGAGGCAGCAACACCCCGCGTGGAGTGTGCACGGAGACCCTCCGGAACAACAGAA
>JACXGI010010980.1:5467-26286 GCA_016801175.1 Esox masquinongy | reverse complement strand
GTCCAGCTGGGAGGAGACCTCGGGGTAGGCCCAGGACTAGGTGGAGAGATTATATTTCGACACTGGCCTGGGAACGCCTCGGGATCCCCCAGTCAGAGCTGGCAAATGTCGCTCGGGAAAGGGAAGTTTGGGGTCCCCTGCTGGAGCTGCTGCCCCCGCGACCCGATACCGGATAAGCGGATGAAGATGATGATGATTTGCATTTATGTTACCGGTCTCTGTACCATCCGCCCTAGACTGCTAGAGTCACAGGGTTTGTAACGGTTCCTTCATTTTGAGTGACACAAAAAGGCAATTTATTATTATAGCCGATAAAAAAAAAAATATGCTTGGCTGGTGAATTTTTTCATCTACCAGTCCCCTTGGCAGGTGAGCCAAAAAGTTAATTTTGGACACCGGACACACGTCATAGAGCACACATGAAATGAGCCAACATTTCATTTTCAGGCTACATGCCTAAAAATACCCATCTCCACTGGAGTTTGCTAAATGTCATTGGAACTTTGTTTGGAACCACATGGTCTGATGAGAACAACATTTAGCTTTCTGGCATCCCCAGAGGTGAGTTTGATGGGAAAAGAACCATGGTCAAGCAGAAAATAACCTCAAACCTACTGTGAAGTATGGTGGTGGATATGTGATGTTGAGGGTGTGTTTTACTTCCAAATCCCCTGGGAACCTTGTTGGGATACATGACAACATGGCCTACATCCCCAAATGAAGACATTTTGGGCCACAACCTGTCCGGATCACACTTTTGTAACAGCAATCACAGTCCCCTGACCTAAATACCATTGAAAAAATGTGGGCTGAGCAGATGAGGAGAGTCCACAAGTGAGGAGCAAGGACTCGGAAGGATCTGGAGAGATTCTGTATGGAGGAATGGTCTCAAATCTCTTACTATGGGTTCTCCCACATCATCAAACATTATGGGAGGACACTCAGAGCTGTTATCTTAGCAAAGGGAAGGAGCACAAAGTACTAAATGCAGAGGGCCAATGATTGTGAGTATGACAACCTTTTGACTCATTTAAAGGTTAAATACATCAGATTTTTTGAGTGTAAGATCAAGCTGATAACGACATTTTTCTCACAGCATATCCTTATTCATATTTACCTTCAGTGCCAATAATTGTGGAGGGCACTGTGCAGAGTGCAATACTTTGGACCAGGGCCCATACTCTACATGGTGTCATTTGTGAATCAACAAATGAATAAACATCACTAGCATCTGAATAGTGTGTGTAGAGTTTGTTATATCGTTTGAAAGAAAAATCTCACCAACTTGCATCCGGAAAGTTCCTCCAGCAGAGCCATGAGAATACGTCCATCTTGGATATCTCTGAACAGGTCGTTCACCTCCAACGGAGGAGTACACTGAAAACCAGAGGGGAGAAGAGTGTTAATATTTCAACAGCCCTGATGAAAAGCAAATATATTTTGGTCTTCCTGAATAGACAGTTATGCTGCAACAGCTAAAAGTAGGTATGTCTGAAGTCTGACCAATAACTAATGTTGAATAATGACCACTATGGCATTACTCTGGTATTGATTTAATGCTGGTAGGACAATAATTGTTAAATATGGATGTTCTCAGTATAATGAGAAGCCTGTCAAAACAGTTCTTAAGTAATAATTATTGCATTTAATCAAACCATGCATAAACCATCTCCAGAACATCTGAACGCTTACTCGAGAACAGTGACTGAGTGAGAAATACTTTCCCTTGAAACCCAGGGGACAAACATATGATTGTTAAATAATGGGTCAGAGATTGGATGCAACGCCAGACTGAATGCCAGAGAAAAGAGGCCCATTGTGTGAGAGAAACAAAGGCTTCATCACTGTTTGGACTCTGTCACACCAAGTCCCAGCCTAAATCCCCCTGACCTATGGCTTTGCTCTGTTAACATCTCAGTTCTCTGCTCTCTGAAACCTTAGAAGCATAAGGCCATGCAAATGCAAACTAGGTATAAGGATAATGGAACTCACTGTACAGTGTGTTGTGTCAGATTGACTGTGTCAGTCTGTCTGGCTGTGCGTGTACGTGTATTTACAGAAGTTTCCACAAGTATAGTAACCCATGGGAAATCAGCCGAAGAACATTTTGTCTGGCCTCAATAGTAAAAATGGCTATTTTAGGCTTGGGTTTAAGGTTAGGATTATAATTATGTTTAGATAGGAATTAGGCTTAGTGATTAAGTTGGAGTTTTGGGGTAAGGATTAAAGATAGAGTTAGTTTTAGGGGTAGGTGTTATGGAAAATATGATTTTTAATCTGAGTCCATTTTGGTCCCCAAAAAGACCCCACATGTATAGTAAAACAAGTGTTTGTGCATGTGTGTTTGTGCGTGTGTGAGAGGGACAAGGCAGAGACGCTTAAAGAGAGGGAAGATAAAAAAGATTCTGAAAAAGAGCGTGCACGAGTGTGTGTGCTTGAGGGAGTGGGCAATACAAAACGACTGAGGGTACGTGTATAGTAGGTGAGCAGACAGACATCAAGTATGTATGGGCCTGCTGGCCATGGTTCCTTGGAAATGTGTTCAGGAATTCTTTTCAGTCAGAGAAAGAAAACCTTCTTTCAAATTATACAGTACACTCTGAGATGAAATGAGGAACATACAAGAGAGACCGATTCCTTCTAGTCTAGCAATTTCTGCAAACACAGTAAAATTTAGTTTAGCATATTCTAGTATACATGGAAGCTACAGCTGATAATGGCGCCGTTTTCCCTATATAGTGCACTACTTTTGACAAAGCCTTATTAGGAAAGGCACCGTATAAGAAAAGGGTTCTATTTGGAAGGTGGCAACAGTACCCCAGTACAACATTAAAAGGAAGGGGAGGTGAAACCCTCCAGGGCAGGCAGCTAGCATCAACACATTCTATCAGATAAGCATTTACAGGCTAGTGCATTTTTACTGCTGTCGCTCTCTGCATTAGCAGGTCCTCTACATCCATTTATAATAAATAGGGCAGAAGGGGAGGCTACAACTCTTTGTTTGTGTGAGGGATGGTCTTCATTGTTGTCAGAGAGGGCAGTAAAATAGAAATGAGAAGCAATGAAAATGTAAAAAAAAGTAACCCAAGTTTAGGAATTTGTTCTTGTAGTCAAGTTTGTGATGCTAGGCCAGATAAGATTCATTTTAAGGATGGCTTGAAAAAAGAACTGAGGTCAATTCCATTTTAATTAAGAAAATTAACGGGAAGTAAACTGAAATTCCAAAGAAAATAATGTTCTCATAGAAAATAACTATTGGAATTTCAATTAAATGGACCCAAAATGGATCTACAGATTAATTTACCTTCTCCAAATGTAGATTCATCCATCTTGTAAATGTCCTCTTCTGAACGACTTCTCTTTCAACTGCAAGAGAAAAGCAACAAACACAAAAAGGAGAATGTGAATAAGGAGGCTCTGAATAAAAAGTGAATCCAGAGAAATACAAGCCATGCAACAGCATCCTCTAATTCCAGGTTACGTCCCAAGTAGCTCTCAGGTCCCTGTGCAGTGATCTACTCTTAACTAGGGCCCATAGGGATTTGGTCAAAAGTAGTGTACTACATAGGGTTTTGAGATAGTACACTACTTCCATTTGTCCATTTGTTCCATTTGTCACACAAAGCTAGTCATTAATCAGAACTACTTCAACCCTGCAGCCATGACTTGTCAACACTCCATACAAAGAGTGAACATAGCATGCAAAAGCACACACATGAACACACACATAAACACACATAAACCATGACCCTTGGGTGTTCTTGCTCTCCTTTATAATGTGTTTGTTGGTGCATATTCTAATGACTCACTGGGGTAACATCAAACCAACTCATGAATATAGTAATCTAGCCGCCAATGATAATGTACCTTCACTCCATAACTTATCTGCCCTCATTTCCTATCCAGGGACTAGTCTAATCATGGATATCTATGAGTGTAATTCTACGATTCTTACAGGATGGAAGCTTTGGATGTAAATAATGGACGTTGCCGTGGTAGCAACAGACTACAGGAAGTAGGTGAAGGATGATGAATGGCAGGAGGAAGAGTGGGAGGAACCCTGTAGTAGTAAGCATGGATACAACTACTGTTATCACTGCAATTCCCCTAATGGTAAGTTCAACTGTCAGCCATGCTGGAGTGTGAAGAAATATTTAAGACAGCGAGGCACTGTGAGTAGTAGTAACTAAACGTTAACAAAAATAGAGAAAATGTCGAATACCCCTAGCCTGGTCCCAGATCTGTCTAGCTCTTATATTCTCCATTTATACTGTCAAGTCAAACATGATAATTCCATAAGCAATTGGTAAAAGGGCACAAACAGATTGGCGACCAGGCTAATAATGTGCCGCATCAACAAAGTGTAATAAAAACCACAGCAGGGAAATCATCATCTTTTTTATATTCTTTTAATACCTTTTGGCCCCGACCAGGCACCAGGCAATTCTCAAAAGGGGGTCATCTCTTCAATCCCCTGTTATGGCTTGGTTGTAAAATTAGGTGTTTATTGACCAATATAGGAACTCCTTTACCTCAATGAGCAAAGCACAAACATAGAATAACTGCTAGATCTTTTTCCCCCAAAACCTTTCAATCTGGAGCTTTGGACACCTCCTTTTATAAATGGGCCCTCAGTAGGCCTCTCTCTCCCTGTTTCACATACACTGTTTCTTCCTCTCTGTCACAGCTGAGTGCTGAAAGCTGTCTCTGGAAACCAAGCCAAGACTAGCTAGACTCTTTGTGTTTTTAAGACTAAAGGCTGGTTACTGTCTGATTTCTGGTCGTTGCTGGCAATCAGCTGGAGTGCTGGGAAAAGGCCACCTCATTATAGAGAAATGCCATGAGCTCAGTCACTTAATCACACACAAACACACAAAAACAATTCCCATTCAAAATCCTAATATCCTTAACCATAACCCCTAACCATAACCCGAACCTTTAACTCTAAATCCAACTCCTTACCCCCTTACTTTAACTGTAGCCCTAATATTAACCCCTACCCCAATGCTAATGTTAACCGAAACCTATCCTCAAAGCCTTATATAGTCAATGCCTCCACAAGGTAAAATGTTCCTTGTTTTAACATCCTTGCAGGGATTTTTGGTACACACAAGTAAAGTTATATGTCTGCACACACTCTCAGCCACAGCGACACAGACACGAACAAACAAACACAGAGACACTGAGATGGAGGGAGACACTGCAGCAAAAGCAGGCTCCTGCTCTGAGAAGGAGCTTTAGTCGCAGGCAGCAGGAGGAAACCCCCATGAGATTATAGAAGAAAGCTTAGTAATGAACACTGTACTCTCCATGTATTTCTGTGTGTAATATTACACTAAGCGTACAAGACTATTAGTCTTCATAAAATGTTTACATTCTCTTAAATTGTTCTATTTTATTTTATCTTCTTTGCTTAGTCTAATAAAATGGATGGTGTAGTGTAGTTTAAAGAAGCCTCAAATTTTTACTCACCTGACTTTGAATAAGTCACAGTACTCTGTAGACCATTTTAGCTACAGAGTACTATTAGATAAGTGCAAGAATGACGTCAACTTCACACCGATCAAATGTACATGTCCTAACCTGAAGGCTTATAAAAAAAAGCACTGATCTAAAAGTCATATCTGCTGCTTACAATGAGCAAGATACAAATCTGTTTGGTTACAAGAACTGGCTAGCATTCAAATAGGACTAGCATTGAATCCGATAGGACTAAGATTGAATCCGACCATGCGGGCTGTGACACCGGTGAGATGTGCCAGAGCTTGCAAGCTACCCCAGACTACAAACGGATACTCAGCTGCAATCTTTCTAGTTACGCAATCCTACCAGATGAGCTAAATGCCTTCTATAAAAACTTGCAAGGCCTCAAGGCCAGGCAGAATATTAGGGTATCTACTTAGAGCCCGAGGAGAACATGTTGTAGGTGTCCTCACTAACATCTTTAACCTCTCCCTGACCCAGTCTATAATAATAACTTGCTTCAAAGAGTTTACCACAGTGTCTGTGCCCCCAAAAAATCTAAGGCAACCTGCTTCAATGACTATTGTCCAGTAGTGCTCACATTTGTAGCTATGAAATGCTTTGAAATGTTGGTCAAGGCTCACATAAATACCATCATTCTGGACCCATTTCAATTTGTATACTGCCCAAATATTATATTATTATTATTTGTTTCAGTTGAACTTCACACTGGCCTTTCCCACCTCCACAACAGTAACATGTACGTGAGAATGCCGTTTACTGTTCAACACCATAAAACTCTCCAAGCTCATCATCACTGAACACCTTTGTCTGCGGCTCAGCCCTGGACCTCCTGTTTGGCCACCCACTCGGGTGGTGAGGGTGGACAACAACACGTCCCCACACTGACCTTGAACACGGGGGCCCCTCAGGGGTGCGTGCTTACTCCCCTCCTGTACTTCGTCTCCAACCACAACTGAATGGAGGTGCATGACTCCAAAACCACCATGACTCCAATGCCACCATGACGTTTGCTGACAACACAGCGTTAGGCCAGATCACCGATGGCCACGAGACATCCTATAAAGAGGACGTTGTGGACTTGACAGTGTGATGAACTCACCTACCTGTTATCTACACCTACCCCGGACACGTACTTGGTACTGGCACACCATGTAAATAGCCAATAGCCTGTGAATTTACCAAATTACTAGAATTTTGTGTTGTGTCAAATGTTTATTTTGGTGTCAATCTTCAATTTTCGAGACTGGTAAGTTGGATTGACAGTGGAGCTTGTGGCCTATGACAGGTTCTTACAATGTGTGCTTGTTAACATGTTTTTTAAAGGGTTAAAATGAATGAATCCATCTATGACGTTGTCTCCACAGTGTCTGTGACTACATCGCAATGTCAGAAGACAAAGAGCCATCAAAAAGGCAGAGTCAATACAGGACTAAGGCTGAATCCTATTATGCTGGATCTGACACTTCTTGGATGTGGCAGGTCTAACAAACTATTAAGGAATATTAAGAAATACCAAGCCGTATGCTACACGGAGACACTACCCTGCCAGATGAGGTAAATGCCTTTCTACTGGCTTGAGAGCACTTGCGGTTCCGGACAACTGTATGTGTATCACACTGTGTGGCTGATGTTAGTAAAACTTTAATACTGGGCTAAAATTTGCAAAACAGCAGGGCCAGGTGGAATAGCTGTATGTTTTTGTGAAGTTGTATTATAGTGTGAGATTTGGCAGACCTTTCTGTAGTCAATTAGCCAATATGAGAGAGAAAAACATATCATGAGTGGCTAGTCTGTAAATCCAACAGCCCACTGGGAACATTAATAATCACAGCCATCCATAACTGTTGATCTAATTTTTCAGGTACATTATCCAAAATACGGTACTGCTCTGGTTTCTGTCAAGGAGTGACAAAGTCTGGGCCAAACAGGAAGGTCAGTGTATCTCGGCTCAGAGAGTGACTTACTACAGCGGACGGCTGAGTAGTGTTTGACTCAGTAGTGTTTGACTGAGTAGTGTTTGACTCAGTAGTGTTTGACTCAGTAGTGTTTGACTCAGTAGTGTTTGACTGAGTAGTGTTTGACCCAGTAGTATTTGACTGAGTAGTGTTTGACTCAGTAGTGTTTGACTGAGTGGTGTTTGACTCAGTAGTGTTTGTCTGAGTAGTGTTTGACTGAGTAGTGTTTGACTCAGTAGTGTTTGATTAAGTCACACCGCATCTGGACCCATATCGTTGGACTGTGTGTATGTGTGTGTATGACCAGAAGTCCTCACGTATATTAACCTTCGGAAAATCTGAGAAAGCGAGGGCTTCTTGCCAATCCTCACTTAAAACTGCTATTTTAGGCTTGGAGTTAAGGTTACGGTTATGTTAAGGTTTAGGGTTACAATTAGGATTAGGGGTAATGAGAATACATTTTTGGTACCCAAAGGAATAGTAAATAAAACGTGTTTACGTATGTGTTTGAATGTAAACCATTGCATGCTGCTGGTTCTTTATAGCAAGTGCGTGGAGGTGCGCTTTGCCAGACTGTTCGTTCATTCGTCCATCACCAAAATGAAGTGGACAAAGCCACACTGATTCCAGGAAATGACACCAGCAATTTTGGCAAAGAGAGATGTGGAAAAGGATGATTGACTTTGTTTCTTTTTCTCTTGTTCTGTCCACTCTCTGTCAAGGTGATTTGTGACTCAGAATTCATCAACACGAAACCAAGCAAACCAAAAGTGGATATTGGATTGTTCCTGTAACATTTATTAGCTTGCGGCAAATGTTCTAATATTACAAAAAATATTGTGGGCACAGTCTGGTGGGGGACATCACAACAGATATGTACCAAAACACACAGACTGTCCGGTTGTGCTCCAGTTTTGCTGGAAAGGTTACCCATTTTGAAGTGCTGTGCCAGAGAGAAGTCCATGGGAGAGTGAATGTTACAGACAGACGATACTCCAGGGAATGTCTCTGGGTCTGGAGTTTCCCACCTACAGTGTCCATCCCTGATGTGATGATATTCATACCAGGTGAAAACATGTCATACCAGGTGAAAACATGTCCTAGTGTAATCTTTTCCACATTCTGATGTGTAGACGGTACAGACTACTGTAAGACACTTTGTGATAATGATTTGTAATCAGATAACATGTAACTGGACACAATCAGGACAACATGAGGACAAAGGGTGTATGTTAGAACCAGATAAACGACTGTACGCTTTCTTTTAATTGAACAGCTCTATACAGTTCACAGGCAAATATGGATTCTGCCTTCCAAGAGCTAGTAGATCTTGAACTCTGGAGTGGAAGCAGAAGATGTTAAGATGGTGTAATCCTTTCACACTTCTGCCAACACAAAAAAGCAGTGTAAAGCCAGACGTGGTATTTGATAAATCACTGTAGTGTTGAGGTAAGGTTGTGTACTGGAGACTAAGCTTTGTAATGAAAATTAGACTTTGTCGGAATAGAGTGACTTTGGATCCGACTTTCTGGAGTTTGCTCCCCAAGGGCTTGAGTTCTCGAAGCTTCTGAGCATGTGAACGATTCTTTCAGTCCTCAACTCTACTCACCAAGGACAAGCTTCTCCACTGACAGCCTGGGGGTTAGCTTTGGTTAGTTGTTCTTACAATGGTCCCCTGGAATGTCCCCATTCTAGTATGGCAATTGGAGGGCTGTTGTGTGTTGGTGAGTGTCTGAATGATAAAGCAGCAAGGGAGTCATACAGTGTGTGTGATACGATAAACAACACCGGCTCATTCTAACCTTAATACAAGCACTGGTTTAGGTGATCAGAATGTTCTCAAAGGTCTTATTTTGGGTTTCCCTATCTCAGACTAAAAGGATGAGAGCACAGGCTTTACTGTATTTTCTAAGTGCTGCAACCCTAAGAGACCCAGGTGAATGCAGAGTGGGACACGCTCTCCGGCTGAACAGCCATTAAAGAGGTTATTCTCTGTGTGAAAACAAGGACAGACTACTTGACAGTAGGGCAGAGTTACAAACGGCTTCCTATTACTTATTTAGTCTACTACTTACAGGGCCCATAGTTGTAATTAGTGCACTTCGTAGGGAATGGGGAGCCATGTGGGATGTGACAGAGGAAACGTGCGGGCTTTCTGGTATGTTAATAAACACTGGCTTTCTGTTGTTCACTATGTGTCAATATGTACATTGTGACAAGCCATTTTCTATGCAGTCTTATCTCACCTCATCTTATCCAGGCTGGGATTTGCTTTGGAGGCACATCAAACCTAACTAGCTGGTAATACTTGACGATTGTTTCTGTTGGCAGGATTCATTCGGTTTAACTCCGTATCAAGGAGAAACTGAAGCAACATTGTTCGTGGGGAAAATCCTTTGATTGCAAATGCAATCTGACAACACTATCATACAAAAAAATAAGATACACTGAGTTTGCCGGGGGGGTCTTTTCAACAACCCGTTGCCCTCGGTTTTGTGTGTTGGAGCTAGGCTGGTCACACAGTGCCACACAGTACCTACAAAACAAAGTTGTTGTCATGAGCCCGGTTTTCACAGAGTTTAACTCCAGATAAACTGACCCAGGATGCGTGAGGCTACTCTCATTTGCTTGCCATGCAAAGAGTGGTGGAGCCAGCCGAGTGGGACTCAACCATTATGGTAAAAAAAGCCTTTTCACTGGGCCATGAATTATCTCTTAAACATACCAAACAGCACAATGCCAATCTCTACAAAGCCCACTACTTCTGACCGGGGCCCACTGATCTCAAGTCAAAAGTAGTGCAATATGTTGGGAAAGGAGTGCTTCTTGGGATGTGGTCAAACAGTGGAGGGACAACATGGTGGGACAGTCCAAACATCATAAGGGGTCAATTAGCACTCAGGCATTGAAGGTGCGTCTTCTTAGACTTTCTCAGTGACTTATTGCAGTGTGAATCCACCCCAATGTTCATGTTCACCCATTTAAATGAACGTATTGTAGAGCTGAGAGCAAAGGGTGGCCCCTAACTCTGAATAAACACAGCTAACAAACAATAAACGGATCTTAAACGTGGGCACATATTCAGTAAGAGTGTAAGACACTGGGCGGGATTGAATCCGACTACGCTTCATTGACAGTTCAGCTTTTCATGGCTGTGTTCCCACAGTCGCGGAGAACACATTTGCGGTAAATGCTGCATATGACATTTAAATGTATCTATGCCAATATTGACATCCATTTTCGACGGCCCATTTCCCTTCAGTGACCTTTGGAGTCAGGACAATGGTGGAAACAACCAAAACAAGGACCACAAAGTTTACCCCCATGACAAGCAGTCCCCCTCATCCATCTGAGAGTAATTACCCCTGATAAACAAAACAGAGTGGGATCGAGGGAGAATCTGGAGGCAATTCCGGGCGGCTAGAGCCACTGTAGAGATGTGCCTCACTGCTAGCCAATTAAAGGCTGTGAAGACAAGGTGGATGAAGACGGGGGGGTTGTCTTCCTTCCCCGGGTAACAAAATGCCTCCAGATGTCATGTTGTGTGCCCTAAATAACACCCTATCCCCTATATAGTCCTCAGGCCCTGGTAAAAGGTATTGCACTATTGGTAGGGGACAGGGTGCCACTAGGAACACAGCCTTAGTTGACTGCCTGCCTGGCACCACCTCCCACGCACCTCAGAACAGGCGGAAGGAACAGAAAGTGCAGAATCCTTTTGAAAGTAGGCAAGAAAGATGAAATGAATGTGCTGGATGAATATACAGACAGAAAGATGAAATAACATACACTGGGTGGATAAATGCATGGTTCGCCCAATCACCCTTCTTCAATATTTCCTCCCTGTTGTTCTAAGTTGCCTCGGGTTCAGATAAGGTCCTTAGTTTGGTTTCATCACATTTCTACTGTTACGTTTTTCACGTTGCAGAGCAACAAAACAACAACTGCGTAACAAAGCCGAGCTTTCATTAAAATACAAACAGGACAAGTGCCAAGACAGGGGCTTCCCTAAATACACTGCTGCTAAGTGTTGTAAGCTTCCCCAGAGGACTTCAAAGACTAATGGTTTGAATAATATTAACAATCATTTCTTTACATTTTAGAGTGTCTTTCTTGGTTCTACGTAGGTCTTACCATTTATCTGTAATTGAATATTTTCCTGTAGGAGGATTTTGGGATACAAATGTCTATTCCCAACAGCATATGATTACCATAGAGACATCCCCCTGTGTCAACTCATACCTTAAAAGAGGAAATCTGAGGATTTGAAAAACAACACAGCATTGAGTCAATGGTTATTTATTTTTAAGTAAAAAAAATTGATGTACCAATACCGGATTGCCCATGTAGAACAAAGGGTCACAGAACTGTTTTAGATTGTAAAATGAATGAACCAAATATAATAAGGAATAACTGTAGATTCATTCCAAACATGTTTTAACATTCTTTGTCAGGTAATCAATAGTTCATACAGAGGTTTGTGAAATCAATTTCCATATCCGTCCATCCATCAAAAAGTGTTTATTCTCTCTCGCAAACACATACACACAAATACACACACACCAACACTGTCTACACATTCTCACACACATACTGTACACATGAATAGGCTAAATAAACTCCATGGATGTGACCTTGAAGACCAGATTCTGAATATAAATTAATGCCGCCTCTATGAGCATATTTGACAGGCATTAAACATTTCGCCTACCTATTCTGAAGACTAACTTAATCTTTTGAACTACAATCACCAATACAGCATTAAAGGAGTGCTAAATTAATTATGTTTGTTGGTACAGATCCTTTGCCCCATGCTAGGATCAGTCAGGTTCATATGAATGTAGCCTGTAATACTATCATAAGAGGGAAAAGCTGAGAACTCTGGGGTCAGTAAAGAGTCAACCTGAAATAAACTGGAACTTGAAGACAGTTCACTTTACTCCTTCCTTCACCTTATCCACTGTTTGCTTATGTTTCGCAGTCACGCTGCATTCCAGAAAGGCAAGGGCCCTTCCTTGAGGTACAGTACCTGGTCCAACGAGGTTGAATAGGTGAAAGCATGGGTCCCACAGGTTTGTACAGCATTTTAAGAGAGTTGTATTTGCATTAACTACATCCTGTTGTTAAAGGTCATTCTTCACAGGAAAAAAGGGTGCCATTTATCATTTTGTTTGAGTAAGAGTCCTCTGTCCCAAATGGTGCCCTGTTTCTTATGTAGTTCAGACTTTTAGTCAAAAACAGTGCACCAAATAGGGAATATGGTACCAATTGGTACAGGATCACTTCAAATCCTACATGAGGCAGAGTCATGGGAAACAAATGTGGACGATACCAGGAAACCAAGACACACAGCATCATTTCCATATGCAAATAATTTCAGGGTTTTGCATTACATCTAAATGTACTAAGCCAGCATACCAATGTACACATGGTATAACAACATTGAAGACTCTTATCAGAAAGCTAAAAGGACCAAACAAATGACCAAACCACAGCAAAGAACAGTAAGAACACCCAGTGATTTTCTTTGTTTCCACTTCAGTCAGAAGCGCCTACATTCTCAGAAGAACTTATTCGCATCTTAAATGGCACACTTAGTAGTGCATTAAAAGGGAAAGGTTGTCATTTGGGACTCAAATTGTTTATGAGGTCAAAAGAAGTTGGTTTGAAGATTTAGGTAAGTTCTTTTCATGAGGATCACAGTTAAAAGCATGGGCTTTACCTCTCTGCCTTGGGCGACAAAAAACTAAAAGGAGAACAGAGAAGCAGAAAGACATGTAACAGGCAACTGTGAGCTGAAACATTCTTCAAATCATAAAGGTCTTCTTTGACAAAGGCATTGTCCTGAAGAACAAGATAATTGTCTCTCAAAAACGACTGAGAAAATATTACCCACACTGGCAATAGAAAAAGACATGCTGATGACACAGCCTGCATCTTTCTCATTCCAAACAGTCAAAACTTAACAATCAAAAATACAGGCACAATGATAACAAAATATACAAAAGATAAACTTGTACAAAGCTAAAATACAGTATTTTGCTTTTCAAACTAAACCGACCTAGCCATTATATTTTCATGCAGTATACAATGTTCTCTTAGCCCTTGATGAGTGAGTTGGGGTGAAATTGATTAAACGTTTTAGAGAGGCCTGTTCATATATGCTACTAATATGACTTTGACATCTTTCTAATGATCCCAGCTTCAGTTCTTTCATCCCTCTAACAAAGTCATCAAAACACAGTTAGGCAATGATTATAACATTTTAATTCTACATGAAAAGTTTAAATCAGAAAAGAAATAACATGAGATGTCAGGTGTAAGGAATTATCTTGGGTTACCTCGTAGTATGAATGTTGGGGCAGTAATCAAAAGGTTTCAATCCCCATGCTGACTAGGTGACAAAAAAATCTATAAGGTCACTACTGATACTGACTGACCCTGCATATGACCTCACCCTCGATGCTGACTGACCCTGCATATGACCTCACCCTCGATGCTGACTGACCCTGCATATGACCTCACCCTCGATGCTGACTGACCCTGCATATGACCTCACCCTCGATGCTGACTGACCCTGCATATGACCTCACCCTCTAGGGACTTTTCCATTTCACACATGCATATAATTATTAGAATTCATTATATAATGATGATATCATCCGCCTCTACCAATGCAATAGAAGTCTGAAAACACTGGGCAGGTACTTTAAAAGAAAATCAGTGGAATCATCACTGATGGAATGAAGGGAGATGAAAATATGTTTGTTTTTATTCTCCCCTGTTGACTGACTACTTTCTATTGAGGCTTATGGGTCAACCTGTGAATGTCTCTCAGAAACAATCAGTGCTAGTTATAAAAACAGAGCTGCAGGCAGAGAGCAGAGCACCACTTTGTCATCATATTACTAGAATCTTTGAAAGTTCACTTAACTTATTCCACTGTGTTTCAAGTTCTGTTGGGCTGTTTCATTCTTTAGCACATTGGTAGAAACACCTGCATCTAATAAAACTGTCTTTTTAAAGACCACTTTCACAGAGTTTAGACAAAGAGAATGGTGACCTCACCCCAGCTACGTCGCTCTCTCTTTTTTTCCATACAGGTTTATCTGACAATTTAACTGTTCAGATTTTAAAAGGAGCCATGGTATTTTAAGTGGAAAATGGGCCTCTTATAAGAGATGTACTTTTGGAAGCAAAAACTGTGACCTAAAACCTCTGAAAAAGGTAACCCGAGATAATTCCTAACACCTGATATCTCATGTTATTTCTTTCCTGATTTAAACTTTTCACGCAGAATTAAAATGTTATAATCATTGCCTGACTGTGTTTTGATGACTTTGTTAGGGGGATGAAAGAACAGAAGCTGGGATCATTTGAAAAATGTCAAAGTAATATTAGTAGCATATACAAACAGGCCTTTCTAAAACGTTTAATCAATTTCACCCCAACTCCTTAAGAGAATGTAAAACAAATTTCATTGGCTCATCATCCCAGAAATATTGATTGGCAACACGGCAACATGTCTGCCCATAACAAACCCTGTACCATAAGAACAATAAAAGACGTTTAACAAAAATATACAAAATATATTGAAAAAAGGACAGTTACTCATTATTCTTCGAGGATACATAAAGTGTACCATTTTCTCCAATAATCAGTTCACAGTTAGACTCTCACTTGCAGGTAAACAACCGCAATCGTGATGCAATCAGCCACCTTCAATGCATTCATATATCACCGTGTGGATGTTACACTGTACCTCTACCACACACACCCACACGCAAGTCTGGTTCAAGTCAAAGCCAGTATGCTACTTTGGCCTACCTCTGAAGGCAGAGGAGTGTGAATCCAGCAATGGCAGAGTTAACATGGCTTACATAATAGATCTGCTATGCAGGCTACCAGCTCTCTGTGGCTTTTTCTTCAATACATACACACAAACACACACATACACACACACACACACACACACACAACGCCTGGTACATGGAAGTCAAGTCAGCCTCTCGTGCCCCCATGGACCAGATGCCAGAGGTCTGTAGCTGCACACCTACGGCCATCGGGACTATGTTACATCACTGGTTTTCTCAAACCACACAACGAGGCAATCCTCCAGTAACACAGAGAGGAGGTGGAGGAGGCGGTGGAGGCAGTGGAGGACGCAGAGAGGATGAAAGTGGTTGGGCCTTGTAACAGAGAGGGAGAGAGGGAGCGAGACCTTAATTCTCCTTTTTTTCAGCCACAGCAGATCCCACAGTTTCACCCAGGCTTTGAGCAGAGGGAGAAGCCGAGAGAAAGAGAGGATGTGATCTGGTAGCATGTCTAAATACTTCATGAACTTCAATCTGTACAGGCAGACAGGACAGGCTGCATAATATACAGAGCAATATGAAAATCTGTTGCTCTGTTTTTATATGTGAGTTGGTCGCTTGATTTACCATGCAATAATGAAAACAATTCTTTCCAAGAGGAAAGCAGGATACAGTCAAGGATCTTGCACAACGTCAGTACTCCAAACAGGACCCTGTTTCCTTTATAGTGCACTGCTGTCCATAACTCTCCAATGGTGCAGCTGTTAGGGTGTCCACAATGCGATGGATGGCGTGCTGACAGTGAATTACACCGTTCCGGGTGTTTTACCAAGGCTGTCAGTATTAAATAAATATGAAAGGCTTCGGGGGAGAATAAAAATAAAAATTCTTCTGAGTCAAGAGGACATCTGAGATGGTTTACTCAGCACAGGATTAATACAAAATTTAGAAAGAACAACAAATGTGCGCCACGGTGTGAGCAAAAGAGAAAAGACCATTGTATTTCTGCCTCCGTGCCCCTAGGTCTTCTCACCATACCCTCCTTAAAACGGGGGGGGGGGCCTGTCGTACACGGTGGGTGTTCTGCCTCTTGCCATGAGTTGCTCTCCGCCCGATGAATGCTGAGATGTGGAAGACTCAGCGCTTGACCGGCCTGGCGAGCGTTCAAGAACGTCACATTCAAACGCGTGTGAGTGTTCGTGGCAGTCCTTCCAGCCGTGGTGTGAAAAGCTGTTCCCTACCAGCGTCTTTCTCTCAGAGTAGAAAGACAGACTCACTCAGGCTCTGTCTCTGGCTTGTTTGAACTTTTTGGGGACGTACTGTATGGAAGCGGCAGCAGCAAACTTGGTTGCGTAGAGGACTTTTAGAAAATACTTCAACAGATGTCTGTTTCCTCAAGGCAGACAGATTGTAGACACTGCTGGGTCTACCCATCTCTCTCTTTGCCTAGCAACAGGTGTGTCCACTCAAACAAAACAAGCACACGTATGCATACACATGGAAAAACACACTCGTTCATTTACTGCCTCTCGATCACACACTCCTGAACCCTGCTCGTGGCCTCAAGCCCCAGCTTCTACAACCTTTGTCCTGCACAAGATGTCAAATATGAAGTCTTTCATGCATCATTTATTCCTGCTGAGCTCATCTCAGTCACATCCCCCTCCAGCCAGTGACAGTGTTCCAAACCACACCCTATTCTCTATATAGTGCTTTCAACCAAAGCCTTATGGACCCTAGTCAAAGGTAGCGCACTATATAGGGAATAGAGTGCCATTTGGGATGGACCCACTGACCCCCCCACACTGACTCCCAAACACTGACTCCCCCACACTGACTCCCAAACACTGACTCCCCCACACTGACACCCTCACACTGACTCCCCCACACTGACTACCAAACACTGACTCCCCAACACTGACTCCCCCACACAGACTCCCTCACACTGACTCCCCCACACTGACTCCCACACACTGACTCCCCCACACTGACTCCCCCACACTGACTCCCAAACACTGACTCCCCTACACTGACTCCATCACACTGACTTCCCTACACTGACTCCCCCACACTGACTCCCACAGTGACTTCAGAATGGTTCAATCAGTACATTACAGTGACTGGATGGACATGGGAGGATAAAACTCAGAGATGTGATATGGTAGCTGAGTCAGGACAAATCTTGTATACTATAGGACGGATTGTCGCACATCTGTCAGTAGTGGAGGTGAAGGAAAAGAAGAGATGACGTAGAAACAAGAGAAGGATCTCCGCACACTCAGGATCAATGCATTTTTTCAATTTATTTCAGCTTTCGGTCAACCAACCTTCATCAGAGCATTGAAATGAAGGATGAAAGACAGAAGACAGGTGAGTAAAAGTGTTTGATCAAACATAAGAATTGGGAAGACTTGTGATCTTAGAATGTGTTATGATTATTGGTGTTAGATGTGGTGTTTCCACATCTAACATCTCACAGAAACAGCTGACCCCCTGGGATTTTCACACACTACTGTCTCTATTGTTTACAGAGAATGGTGGTATGAACAAAAAAAAACATTCAACGAGCCGCAGTTCTGTGGGTGAAGACACTGTATTAATAAGAGAAATCAGAGGAGAATGGCCAGACTTGTTCAAGCTCAACGAACACACAGCATGCTGAATCTTGAAGTGTAAAAAGGTAAAAGGGAGACCAACCCAACACCAGATGTCCAACCCAACACCAGATGTCCAACCCAACACCAGATGGGCTTACCTAACAAAGTGTCCAGTGAATGCATGTCATCTTATGTAGCCAGCTACATTTCAATTTGGGTTGTTTTTAGTAGACACTCTTATCCAGAGAAACTACCAGTAATGAGTTAACAGATTTGCATACTGGCGCCCCGTGAAGTCAAACTCACAACCCCGGCGTTGAAAGCATCTCACTCCACCAACTGAGCCATCATCTGAATGAACGCCAGAGACTTTCAGCAGCATTTAGAGGCAGTCATGCGTCACTGCCAACCAATGAGAATGTGAAGATTTCAAACCAAAGACGCTTCGGCTTTGGGTCAGGACAGAGAACAGCACTCTACTCCACACCAGCTCAGAAGGAGGACCATGCATCCCAATGAGCTAGGAGCGTCTTGGGTGGGATGCGAGTTGTGTGAGAACATACAGCTGAGAGTCCCACGCTCTAACGCAGAGACAGAAAGAGGGCATTGCTCTTTTCTCTAATAGAAGCGAGATTATGAGTTATGTAAGGTCCTTCAAACCATTGTTTTAATGGACTGGCTTCCCCTCAGTGTGCTTTCGTCCAACCACAATGCCTTCTGGGCCAGTTGGCCATCAGATGGAAGTGTCAAAACCAGTGGGCGTTAAAGAGAGAGAGAGAGAGAGAGAGAGTGAGCAAGCAATAAGCAGAGAAAGGTGATTGAGAACGAGAAGAGAGAAAAGGATTGTGCATGAAGCTCACAGGTTTCACTTTTCAGAAGCCCAGGGGCTTGGCAAAACCAGCAGAACAGGTAAAGGTACCTCTCCTTTAGAAGTACCTCATTTTTATTTGGCATTTAGCAAAAATGTCAAGGGCATGTGTATCTCTCATCCAGTGTAAGTGACCATTCCTTGGTGGAGGAATGTTTACTTAAAGCCCTGGACCAGAGCTAGTTCATGTGTGTCAGTTGTGTGGACCTGGCAATACAATATGAAATGCATACATACCTGTCTTCTACATTATCAGACCTTTGAGTCTTTAATTGCTTGACCTAAGGAATTAGAGGCCACAATGTTTGAAGAGTTTATCTGTCTGTCTAGAGCAGTGTTTGTGGGTGCGTGTGCATGCGCTAGGATGGTCTCAGTTGATGTATCATCCCTGCTTTGGAGAGAGGAAAAGCTCTCATTCTCAATACTCATTAAAACAATTATTTCCACTTTGCTGCCCAAATCGTATTTATTCATTGGACGTAGTCTAGTTACAACAACATACTTTAGGGAGACTTTAGGGAGGGAGCAGGCAGACTACTGTAAGCACCACAGGTGAACTGTTATAAGCAACAGGGTTCTGAAGTCAAGTCATAAACAACGTAACCTGCAACTCCTATGCTCTAGAACTTCTATAGACACATCATAGTTATATATTTGCAAGGAATCACCCTAGCTCGCCCCGTGATTTTAAGTTCATAGCCTGCTATATAAACGACGGTCTCCCAGCCTGTGGTTTTTGGTACAGGAACAGTCTAGTTTATTACCGTTGACACATTTAGGCCCATTTTTCACATGCTTACACGGTGCGAACGAATTTCGTGAAATTCGATGAGATAGGCTATACCAAATAGCCGTGAGTGTGGAAAAATGTAAAACCCAAAAAGTTCAAACTCGCAGCCGTATCACGGGTACCTATGTTTACAAACCTTTATTTTCAAACCTAAAGGGTATTCTGATATAGGTTGACTCACTAAGGCTTCTCCGATAGCTCTGTAACCAGTGCAAAGCGTTACCATAACCGCAGTGAAGAAACGCAGTGGTTTTATTCTATTTCACATGGTTGGCTGCCCCCGTAGCCCACGTACCTTGTAGATTCTGCACTCGGATGTCGCTAATCTGTCCGATAAATTCCTCCCGTTCGAACCAATCTTTATACTCCCACTCGTGTCCAGCCATCAGGACGATACCCTGGGGAAAGTTTGCAGTCTGGACCTCGGCAAAAGAAGAATACCCAACCTCCCGTTTCTTTTGAATAGGACTGAGATGGCAGCACTATTCCTCTTTCCCCGCTCTCTCTAGCTGGCTATTGTGGTAGTGGCGATCGCCGGACGCTGAGCCATGGTGTGCGGTATAGAATAGAGGAGGTCTAATTTAACAGAATGCTCTCCCGTGGAGACGGTTTCTGGTGAAGGAGCATTGTTTTCGTTTAGTTTCCCCTGGTGACGTAAAAAGCAGCATAACCCTACCACTCAAAGCCGGGACGCGGAAAATGGCACAGCTCTGACCGCAGCAAAACACAACAGCTATAGAAAGAAGGGAAATGAACAGTACCTGGATAATATTTTCAAGGTGGGTTGTTGTATAGTACACGCCCACCATCCCGCCACTGTAGCCACGAGAAGAGATTTCCTCCGCTCTCAGATGGGAAGGAGTGATGTTTCGCAACTGTCGGCCAATATAAAATATTAGAGTAACCATTCGTGTTATAAACATAAGCGCGATGTCTCAGAATTCCACTGTGAATTAATTGGGTTTCCATCGCAAAACCGAAATAAAATTATACGCTGCATGGTTGACTTACAATAGCCTAGGTGACAAAACAACCAACGACCAGAGAAACAGCAAAGGACCAGAAAATGTAGGCTAATCGGTATAACCATACACGGGCGCCGCCCGGGTTACTGCATAAGGTTGAAACCATACTGCAATCCTCGATTGCCTGCTCTTTCAAACAACTGATTTATATTGCACTGGCAATCAAAAAACGTTTGAGTTTAGTGAAGTGAGGAGCAGAGGATACAGAGGTTTTTTTTGTACTAGATGTGCAACAGGTGTACGGAAAATTGCCCAACAGATCACTACAGTACCCCCCCCCCCC
>JACXGI010010979.1:5870-26443 GCA_016801175.1 Esox masquinongy | reverse complement strand
GGGGGGGGGGGGGGGGCTGACAACCATACTTGCAACACCACACATACTTATTTACATCACTTCCTAGGAAAATCACTGAGAAGAAAAAGGATTATAGATGACTGTCGGTCTATTTCGGTGGCAGGCAACGAGGGCTTGGCTATCCAAACTATGGCAACATTCCACATGCCATACATCACAGCCACCAGCCGTGTGATGTTGCCAAGACAATAACAAACCATTGTTCGTTGCTGGGCTGCGATCAGGTCTATACCCTTATCCATGGGAGCGGCACCCCATCACCGATGTCCGCACCCCGTAACAGATCAACTCCAAACCCCATAGAAATTTTTATTTCTAGAGAATGCCAGTCTATTGGAGTGAATGTGGTTCTATTTCAATGACGCCCCATGCAGACAGAGACACCAACCCACCATTTTCCAGGTGTAACCAGATGTTTTAGGCTTATTTACTGCAAAACAAATTCTGGTCTTTTTGACAGTTTGTTGCTCCAGTTATATACTTTGGGTCTTTCATCTCAAGGGAGGGGTTCAGGCGACAGGAAGACAGCGGTACTTTTGCAGCACCTCCTCTTGGCATGAATTAATGTGAATCATTTCACTTTGGATCATTTCCTATCACCCCAAAATGAATATTTATGAACAATTCCCTGCAGTCGCAACTTTTCACCTGAATACATTTTCTATTTTTAAATATGAATGGTCAGGCCAAAGGCTGCAACTGGATAGAGAGTTGCCCTTTAAACGCGACAGCCCAATGTGTCCCTAATGGGGTTGTGTCTAACACTAAACCCAAAACACAGCTGGCGCACCATTTAATCCTGGAAAGCGCATTTCAATTTAGGCAAGAAAGTAAAGAACCAGCAGGAGCCTAATCTAAAAAGACTCTTAAAGCCCACAGAGTTTTTGCATGCAGACATGGCGACGCGAGGCAACCTCTGTTTCAGGAGTTCCCTCCTGAGCCAGAAGATCACCAGGAGGGATTGAGACCGACAGGCTGCTAGTGCCCGTTTCTCACCTCTAATTAATCTACAGGGAATGCAGAGAGGAGAAGGAATTGAGAGTCTAAAGACAGAGTAATTCACAATATAGGTTGTGAAATTACAGAAATAGAAAGACTGACTATGTACCGGCTAAGTGAAAATGGCATGGCTTTTGAGAAAGTTCATCGTAGAATGACCTGGCCCCTGAGAGAGGAAAGGCTATGTGGACACTGCCCCCAAAACTTAGGTGGAAAAAGAGCTGCACTTCCTAATCCCTTGACAAGAGGATGACCAGATAAGAGTTATGTCTCACAGGTCATACAGACACATACAATTTGAGAAAAAATCATTGATAAACTACTATGCATCAGGAGAAACAGCACAGTAAAACACAGCAGAATGTGACAAGTAGCGATGAAAATTAAAGTGCTGCAATCAAACAGCACTGTAAACATAAGCAATAATCACCTCCAATATTTTCCCTGTGTCAATTATTCTTTATCTGCACACGGTCGATACAGCACAGTACATGGCAAAATATAACATCTGAAATGCCATCATCCTTGTGAAGCTTGTGTGTTTAATGTAGGGTAAAAGTCCCTATTAAGCCCACACACCATATAAGCCCGCTTGCAACTTCTGAATCAAATTTAAAAAACAACGATTTTTTGCTGCTGTTTGATGTTTTTTTCCAAAGAAGCTGCTTGCTACATAAATTACATTTTGTCAATATTGAGTTATCAAAGCATGTGTGGCATGAGCCTGCGGATCCCAGAAGAAGTTGCAAAAAAACTGGTGATTTTGGTACCCTCAGAAGATATAATTTGTTGCATATTTCTACTCCTGTTTTTGGTAAATACTCATTTATTATCAAAATTTAAGTGATTACTGTTTTGAATAAGACATATTTTAGAATATTACTCAAATTATAAATTTTGTTTCTTTTGAAATCAAAATATGAGTTTTGGCATGCTAGCAAGCAGACCACGTGCTGCATCAATACAGTAGCTGCATTGTATGGTTCATTGCAATGACAAAGCACAAGCAGGTATAGTTCACATTTTTGTATGCAGTTTAAATTATTATCTTGTTAAATAGACAATAAATGTGTATGTTTATCTCTGTTCATTTTTAAAATTAACATATTTACCTGGTGGGTTTAAAGGGGACGCAAGCAAACATATCGCACTGTTTGGGGTGGATGAGTATAGCTAATTACTTCTCTGCATGATAAGTTCATACTTTTTATGTTAAGATAGTGCACCATATATAGATTTATTTCACATTGTTGTTTTTTAAATGTCATGAGCGTAGAACAAAATATTCTGTCTTTAACCATAAATTCTGTGTAACATTAAAAATCATATTATCTTTAGGCCTACTTTTCAGATGAGGTTTTGTTTGAGATGACTAAAACACGAATAAACTAACAGTTCATGAAATTGACTCGTTTACTATGCTTAGAACATTAGTATTGAACTTACAAACTGTTTTTCTTTTAGTCAGGCGGTCTTCAGAAAAACATCTGTACTTTCAACCAGTTGGCTAGACCAGACATTTTCAGATGTCTGGCCAATTTCAAATGCCAACAGCACACCATAGGACAAAATGACAACACACATTGGAAGATGAAGTATTGAGGAGTAACTTCCATTATAGTTTTGATTTTGTTCGCAAATAGTATTTTGGCTACATTACAAAGAAGACAAGTAAGTTTAGCTTTTTCTGTGTTGACATGATGGCAAAATGGCAGGTCATGTCTATTTCAAATGCCATTTACAGGCCAGAGGATAGGAGTGCAGACAAAATGAAAATAGCTATTGAGAGCTAAGAGATTACAGATTTTAATAGAACAATTTTGTATTGTTAAGATTTTTTGTTTATATATTTATCAACAAATCTAAAGTGGGCTTATTTGGAACACATTAGGTACCCATTAAGCCCATGCCAGACATATTCTGACAAATTAAACAATAAAAAAATTTGAAACTGGTATAAATGTATTATTGACACTTCAAATGAGATTAGACTTATGTTAATTAAAATGCTCTCACTTTAATGGCTGCAATATATATAAAAAATTCTGAAAAGCCGATTTGGTTGGCTTAATAGGGACGTTTACTCTAGGATTGATTCGTTTACATTTGTAATTAATTATTTTAATTAGATCCTACTTTCCACTTGCTTTGGCACTGTAAACAAATGTTTCCCATGCCAAAAAAACCCTTTAAATTGAAACTGAATTGACGGAGAGACAAGACAGTAGCAGCTGATGGGAAATGACAAGAGCGGCGCGACTCTGCCCTTGTGTCCCCGCCCTTCTCCACAGAGCGGCTGACACGGTCACCCCAGAGTCAGGCTGACACACTGGGGATCAGGTTACACCTGCCTGGCTAGGTCAGTCCCCACGGAAAGAGAGACCAGCTGACATCTGGTGAAATACCACACTCTGAACCTGCCTTCCGCTGCACAGTAGCAGGCAGAGTTTCATCAGCCCCTGTCACACTTGTGTATGGTGGACAGATATGGAGGTATACAGCATTGATAAATCACTGTTTCTCATTGTTTGGGATGACACAAGCTCTGCATTAAATGCTTTTTAAAAAAATTATTTGATTGATTTGGTTAGCCTCTTTCTGGCTACCTTACAACAGCTGTTTATGGGCAAAAATAGAGTCGCTGAATTGAGCATTCAAAGGAGTTGCATTGCCATGGTTTCCATCTCCTCCTGAGCCGCATATAAACTCTGCATGATCGGAATCAAACAAGCAAAAAGCATAAAAACAGAAAAGAAAGACTGAGATGGTCTTTAAAAAAAACGTGCTGCACAAAAAGAGCAGAGCTTGTTAAGAGGGACTAACTGGTGAGTGCGTGAGTGCATGCGTGTGCAAGTGTGTGCGTGTGACGGTTATGCACAGCAACGCGGGGAGTCTGAGACTGCTGCTGCTGTTACTTATGCCAGGAAAGAGGAGGAAGAAGACGGGGAAAAACAGGAGGGCGAAAACAGAGCCAGCACAAAACCAATTAAGAACGACAGCCGTCGAAGAGGCAGACAGTGCAAGAAAAAGGGAGAGACGGGAGAGAGCATCTGAAGGGGAAGAGAGAGAGCACTCACTGGGGAGCCGGGGGGAAAAAATGCAAAACACAGCAAGATAGTGGAAGGCAGACAGAGGGAGAAACAGAGAGGGACAGAATGAGAAGCTGAAGCTTAATAATATCCATGCAGCGTGGTGAGAGAGCAGTAGGGGAGCCGGGGGAGGGGGGGGGCAGATAGAGGAGGGGAGAGAGACGTGGGGAGAAAATGGAACAGAGCGAACAAGCCCTGCTCAGACCGCGGGGCCGTGTGCAGAAGGGGAGCAGAGCATTGGCACAGGGCCGAGAGGAGAACACAGTGCCGCTGTGTGTTCCCAAAACCCGGACCGACAGGGAGCAAAGCCATGGCAGGGAGGAGGAGGAGGAGGAGGGGTGGTATGGGGTGGGTGAAACGTTCCACAGCCCCTTTCTCTACCAGTTTCATGCCGGGCATTAAAGAAGCCACAGCTCCCCTGACCCCTTTTACTCAGGCATTATCTAGCACGCAGGCCAGAATATGACGTCAATCTGGCGAAACCCCCCGGCCATCGGTACACACCAAGAAGCGGTGTTGTCTGGTCTTAAGGCAGTGGCACACTGCGGCGGTTGAATACCACGTGACCGCTTAACGCTGCCCTTACCTCCAACCGCTAACTCACCTCATGCTAAATTTTGCTGACCACCCTCGTTGAATCACTAGTCGCTAGAGCCAATCAGAAAGCGGGGGAAGAAATCTCTAGGAAAAGCCAACAAGTGCAAGAGGGTATTTCTTGTGCGTGCGCAAAACGGATCGTCTACACAGTGTTCCCTGCCGAAAAGTAGTCTGTGTCGCTAATCGGGACGAGGCGCTAATTGCTCTGGCGTCCAAGCGCCAACCAAGCACCCATGTGCATGATCATTAATGATGTGACTGCAAAGGCACATTAATCACCACCACAGTAGGGTTCCATTTAAGATGTAACTTTGGATTAGTCAGGTGTACTCACTCTGAACGTTGCCGGAAGGCAAAAAGAGCCTCTAAATTCCTCAAGTGAAAAAGGCTAGTCAGAACACAGTGTGGCAATCCAGTAACACTGTCACTGTATGAAGCATTTTGCATTGTGGTCATGTCACTGGACTAGAGCTGGACTAGAGCAGGTGGTGATCAGCATGTGGGAATATGCAGTCAGCCTTGAGGGAACAACACCAGCTATCTCAGCTATGCTGCTGGCCTGACTTACTCAATGAATGGAAAATGGGGGCGGTTCATACTTCTGGTTGCGGGCTGGCGGCATCGAATGCCCAACGAGCTAAAAATAAAACTCCTTTGAAGTTTGTTTTCAGAGATTATTAGACCTCAATGTCCTTGCAAGCTGCTTCCACACCAAGTCGGTAGGGAACGTTAAGTGCTGGTAGCTCATTAGACAAAAAAAAAATGCTGATGACAAACATATACTGATAACCATCTAATACTGTGCCAACAGTTTATTAAACTCTAGTCTCTTGAACCAGTAAAAGGCACAGGGAGGAGCCAGTAAAAGGCATGGGGAGGAGCCAGTAAAAGGCTCGGGGAGATTACCTTTACATAGCTGATCAAGGTGCAAGGATCTCGTAACTGCCAGAGAAATGCGGATTGGCTTGAGTCAGTCAGGAAGGGAAAGTACACAAAAAAAAAAAACTGTACGGCTAAACACTGAGTTACCGGGGAAAGCCATTGAGTAACTCTTAGCAGAGGTCTGACCTTGGGTGACTTGTGCTTAAGTTCACATTGTTGACAAGCACATTGACGCTGTGAAAAGACAGGGGAAAAGCGGGTCTATTTGAGAGAACACTTTTGTCATATTTTAATAGACACACGGTAGCCGTGGCCTTTTGAGAACAGTGCCCAATAAGCCTTTTGTTAAAAAAAAAAAAATTAAACCTAGATCAAAAGGCCAAGGAAAAAAGATAAGTGTGAGAAATATCATTGCTCACTTAGATATGATAGTGATCCTGCCTAAAGATTATGTACACAAACATTATACATTATACATCCGGGCCAAAATGAGAGGTTTAAAAATAATGAAAGTCCCAGACTGCATCATTAAGTGTCAACATGGAAAATGTACGAATCACAATCCTATTTTGATTCGACACTGGTATTTAATAGGGATTCCATGTTTCAAAAATATTTCTCACCATGCCCGTTCAAGAGGGACAAAGAACTTTTGATCACTCAAGGAAATAGAAGTGCTGAAAACAAACTAGTATAGCCAACTGGTGCAAATGTATTACAGAGGTATTGTCATAACCACTTAATACCATTCCATGTTATTATACCCAGAGGGGGATTCAATTTGGGGTAATTTTAAGATTCCTTAACATTCCTAGTGCAAAATCTGATTTACCTAAAAGAAAATCTCCTTAAGCGAGTGTTTCTGGGGAAGTGCTTGGTGGTTTTCAATTTTAGCTTGATTATAAACTGAAACGGCTAGAAAGTGCATCAGATTAGATAAGTACAATTTCAATTCAAGCTTGTGAATGTCAGCGGAAGAATTTCCTCCTCAGACCCAAGCACCGTTGTTTCTGTTGGCATGGTAACATCATGTCCTTAAAGGGGCAGCTGTAAATGCTGGTCTTATCTGTGATATTTTGGCCTAAGACTTAGGTCACAACATTTGGAAATTGAGCAATATACTGTGTCATTTGTTACTAGAGAAACATTCATTCTTGAGGAAACATTACACAGCACACTGATTTGTTTGATTTTGTAGTGCAGAGTGGGCAGGGCCAAGGGACAAGACACTGGGTGGTAATGAATCTGAGCGGCTGGTAGATTTTTTATCTACTTGTCACAATGGCCATTGAAACAAAAACTATGTTTGTGGCCCTGTTGCTGTCCCCCGGGATTTCGTAGGCCTTCGACCAGGCACGCTGTTTAAAGAATGAGGCCAGATTTGAGATGCACCCTGGCAATCTTAGGAGCAGGCGTTCACGTTGCCTTGGAGGCTGTTCCGGTTCAAGACGGGGGATGTGAAGGAGCAAATGAAGGAGAAAACACAGCAAAAAAAACCTGAGAGGTGCGCAATGTGGACACTGAATGAGTTCAGGTTTCTGAGAAAGCGGAGTTCATCGTGAGCTTTTAGATAATGTCATATGTTATTTTCACCTCAGGGTCAAAGATGGCATCAAGACATTTACACAGGTCCATAATGCCCACCCTATTAAATAATACCCTAACATGTAACTGGATTAAATTATTCACCTGTTAGTAGTATTTGGGACTACCTTTCCGGCATCGGACAATATACTAGTTCCACTACCACTAGGCTATAATGTAATGGCCAAGGTCAGGAGGACTCCACTGCATGTAACAGACAGACGAAACAACCAACAGAGGTGAGGTCTTCTGAACGGAGCCAGTTGACTGCATTCCCTCAAGGTTGCTCTGTCATTGACTGTCAGCGTTTCACTGATACCAACCAAAGCAGGTAGACAGACAGGCAGACAGACACCAAGGATGTCAGTCAACACCTACAGGGCTTGTCAAAAGAAAAAGCAGCATAGCTATATACAAAGTAAGAAAGGGGCGGGGACTACTCGGTGTAGCTACGGGCGAAGCAAAGCGTGTTCAGATCTGATGTGTTTGAGTGATGCTGTGAGGAAAACGACAGGCCGCTGATGTAAGGGGAATCTGATATCTTACTACCGCGACACACTACCTCCTTCACAGTGGAGGAAGATGACGAAACACTACCCCTTCACAGTAGTGGTGGATGGGCAATTGAGCTAATGTGAAATTTTACATAGGTTTTAGAAAGATACTGAAGTTCTCAAAAGTAATCTATTTCAACAGCTGATTGTCACGTAGTGTGGTGCTCAACCTGTAAGCAAGTGAGTGCCACGTATTTGATTGGGCCGAATTCCAAATGAAATAGTTAACTTGCAAATTCAGCAGGCTATGACTGCAGTCTATGATTGCCTAGTGTTAATGTCAACTTTGATGTGCTTTGGTGTAGTTATGCACAGCACATTTTTCAAATCCCATTTAATCCTTTGCATTAACTTTCAAATGCATTGTCTTAAACTGGAAATGGAATTTATTAATTTTAACACACAAAACAATCTTCCTTAAATGAATGGGAATACGCCGCAATATGCAAGAGAGAGGGAATCTAAATGAATTCTTCGTCAGCTCAGGATGAGTTCAGATAGCTGAGCAGGTTAGCTCAATGACAAGTTGCCATGGAATTGACCATGCTATTGACAGTTCATCCCAAGTTTTAACTCAGAGTTGACAAAAGTTCTGGTTCATTCCTCAGACCAGGTACATAGTAAACCATTAAAGAAAAGCCCTTTAACAGTAGAAACTATAACACATGAACCTATAGTTTGTGAGGTAAAACAACATGCATTTAGATAGAACTAGGGAAACACCCATCAGATAGGCTACATGAACTAGGGAGAAAAGTATCCTGCATAAGGAGATTACAGAGGCCGTTAAGATCTCATTACATAAGCAGAGCTGGTCTAATAGTCTGACAGAAACAGCACACCAAGTCTCTCTTTACACGTGATGCCTCTCCTCTCTCCAATTAGCCAACATAACGACGCAGATGGGGGGAAGGAGGCCCCTGCCAGCCTGACAATACTGACTGGAAATTCCCCTGGACGGCGGCAAAGACTCACAGTCCATGCCTGAGCCCCCCCCCCCTCGAATCCCTTCCCCCAATCAACCTCCCTTGGGGACGTCTCACATGGACCAGACAGGCAGCATGGTTAGATGGTTATAGCCTCTTACATCACGCCGGGGCCCAGTCGACCTCATCAACCTCTCCCATATTAGCAACGTCGACTGGGGCCCTGGGTCCCTCTAACCTGCGTGTGGGGCCCAGAGGTGGACGGATTACGAATTGGAGGAAGAAAGAATGAAGGTTCCCATCTAGTGTGGCCCACCTCTACTGGCCACACACAGACTCCCCTTTGAGTACTTAAAGTAATGACATATTGATTCTGTTGACTCTCTGGGACTGCCTTTAGTAGAAACTGACAAGCGTTGGCTTGGGTACCCACGGCAAAAAGAACTAGCCCAGCAGCCAGCCCTCGTCTGCCCAACAAATTCAAAGATCTTCGATTAATTTCCAGCGGGCCACCATTAGACCAGTCAGACAGACAACCAATCTCACCGGACTAACACGAAACACTAACGCCACGGGACCGACGGACGTTTGTGACAGAATCAATCTGCATTGAATCCAGTTGGCTTCATTAACGACGCGCCACAAAAGCGCCAACCTGTGACCAGCCTCGGCCAAGACAAGCCCGGGAAAACACACACACACATCCAGGCTAAATACCTCAGCGCTGAGCTGCCGAGACCGAGGACAGTGAGGGATGTGGGCGGATAGACTGAGGCAATGGCAACCCCTTGGGTCTGCCTTCTCCGCTCATTATGTTTTTTCTCCTGAAAGGGTGTTTTGAGGACATGGGCCGAGCAGCTAAAGAGGCTTGTTTTCTTTGTATCCACCCAAGGCTGCCTTGACTTATTTCAAACAAAAAATCCTTTTGTATGGAAGATAAGGAAGGGTTTCAGGGCAGTGTTGCTAGGCGGGCTTCCCAGGGCTCAGTTACAAGACCGCAACTAAAACAAACACACGCAGTAATTTAGCAGTCGGTACGAGGAAAGGCCCTCTGAAACCATTCACTCATTCACACCCCAAGCACATAGTCAACAAATTCTCGTTTAGGTTATCAAGTCAGAATAGTCAGAAACATCTGCGATTTATTTTTCATTTTGTTCCAGAAAACACGCCCTGACAGTATTCAGTCTGTCCCCAGATTGCCGCTTTCCTTCCCCGAGGCCTTGACCACCTGCTGTTGTCTAGAGGGTGAAAGCCCCAAAATCGTATGGCAACCCACAACTCACCGTCACCCCCCCCTCCCGTTTCACTTTCGTTTCACCTAATCCATACAGACCATTACAACCACTGGGTGGCTGCTGAGTGTGTGTGTGTGTGTGTGGGTGGGGGGCTCTGTCAGCTAAACTGAGGCATTGCGGTTGAAGGCAGGGGGAGGCACCTCCACGACCTGACGAACAACAGCAGCACATTAACCAACTGGCAGCCAGGACCTTGAGCTTGACATTAATGGTCACAGTCCTCCCGGTAAGCGCGTTAAGCATTCTATATACCCGCCGTGCCCCCCCCCCCCATCCCCGGTCTCTCTCACCAGTTCTCAACGCTCCCTGTGCATTTCATCATCGCCCCGCTGCCGCTGAGATGAGACAGGGGACGGCAGGGAGGATGCGGCGTGACAGAGATGTCAAAGACGGGTGAAAGAAATTTAACAGGAAAAATTACATACCCCAATTAAGAAGGGCAGGAAAGATTAAAAGCTGTAGGATACACTTTGGCAAAATGGGAGCGGGGTAGGCGGGGAAAGGGGGAATGCAGTGGAAGGTGACATTAATACAAAAACGGCCTCTTACAGTGCGAAGGGAGGTTCCAATGGTAGAAATTAGTAGCAAACACTCCATATTGTAGAAAACAGAAAAAGGAATGCAATCAAAATATAGAAAAAAAAGTGACAACCAATGTCTTAAAATATAGAGTATGAGTACTGATTTTAAAATTCAACCCAGACATCGCAAAATCCGACGAGGCTAACTCTCTGGGATCCTCCAGCGTGGAAAGGCATTTTACTTTCAGGACAGCCCCTCTGTTCCTATTACAGACATGCAATCACCATGGCATATGAGCCTGTCTATTCCAGTTGCATTTTAGCCTGAGCTGGGCATGAATTATATTCTGATGAATAACCTGGCTGGTTCTCGTGGTTGGAATGCAGAACACACAAACCTAGAATGTATCCTCATACACAAACGTAACACAATTCGTGGTTTTACTTCACCGCAGGCAAACACTACGAAGAGTATTCAGCAAACTGAAAGAGATCTAACTTTTCGTAATAATATATAAGCGACGTTCAGTTTAACACTGACATAGTTAAACCGAACATCAATTCTAGTCACCGTTGTACTAGCCATGTAAAAAGCACTATTTACAAGTTGCTGTCTGATTTCTTCTCAGCCCACTATTGTAGATTGGTTGAGTGTCAAGCGAAATAAATACTAAATAAGCCAGGCGGTGGTACTGACAGGAATGTTAATTGTCAGCAGGCTTACATTTTCCAGCAAGGAATGTGTCTTTGCTCGTAAAGAAATTGTATAGCTGGAACTGTATTAAGTCATACATTTAGCTTGACTTGGCTCAATCCAGTAAAATCAAACAATGTATTCTATGGGCTTCAGCTAGTCGACTGCGCCGTTACTTGACACCGCTGGTCAAAATAAGCTACGGCTAGCTATATATAAAGTACGGTAATTCCTTACCTTGCGTTTTGACACGTTGAGCTTTGGCAGCTTTTAATATAGAATTGGTTCATGGCAGAAAATGATGCAGAAAATCTTTCTCCTGTGCCTTTTATGAAAGTACCCGTAAAATGACAGATTAGAAATGGTCTTCGCAGTTAAACTGCTAGCTAGCAATAGCCAGGTTTGAACTCTCGTGCGACAGCGGCTTACTGACTGGATAACAGTTCGAGCAGCTTTATAACAAAAATACCGAGGTCAATACTTGACAAACACACAAGTACTCAGTATTTCAGAGCAACAATGCAACAAAATGACGAAAACAATGCTAAACATCGAAGTATCTCGATATAGCTAGAAATATGCACTAAAATCGCAGCAAAATGAAAAAAAGCATTAAAAACAATATGACTCAAAAAGCAGCTGAGTTGATAGCTAGCTATCGACTGTAGTTGACATTAGTGATCTGCGGTAAGGTGAAATTTGCAATTAAAGAAAACAGGCAGTTTTCAGTAAATTATCGACGAAAATTGATAGCCAGCTAACGTTAGCCAACTTGGTTTAAAGTGCAAAATGAAATATTTTTGTTTAGGTCGCTAACGTTAGCTGAGGAGCTAGCAAGTTAGAAACAACATCTGACCGAGGTGCTGTCTACCACGAATGGAACTTGAAAAACGAATCCAAGAAAATACATTCTCGAAAAATCCAAATGTAGCAGTGGACAGTCATAATAATGCGTTCAGTGAGCTCTCGTAGACGGCGTTCTTGCAGCCATTTTGTTCAAACTAACAACACTGCTCGCTCTCTCTTCTGAGCAGAAATAATGCAGGAAGTGGCCCATGCCCAACCAGCCAATCCACGTGATCTCCCACTAACAACACAGCAGGTCCCCGCCCCGTCGTACCCTTTACAATGGAAGTCGGATTTGCTCACCACAATGAATGTATGATGGACAGACAGATCATATCTAACGATGATAAAATGGTGCTAGATAGTTTTTATCCGTTTTTGAATGTTTTATTAACAGCATACCTAAGGCACTGTCTTTAGTTGTTATTGTATTTCAGCTATTATTGTAGGCTATATAAATCAACAATATATTTCTGGCAATAAGAATAACCCATTTTCTCCATAAATGCATAAGCAAATACAATTATTTCTTGTTAAATAAATACATTTTTAAAATTAATTTATGGACATGTAATGTGTTTGTTTAGCTATTTCACCTGTGCTATAATATGGAAATGGTTTGTGTAGCCCTTATTCTCAAGCTCTCGTGGACATAAACCTTTCAGACAATCCTGAAGTCACATGAAATGCACCATACAAGGAGCATTTTTCCTTTCCAGGCTATTCAACAATTGATTGATGAAGGTTGACTATTCCCCTTGTTCTGCATCTCAGACTCAAAAGGGATTGTGGCACCTAACTCATTCTCAATACCTCTTTTCTTATAGAAATTACAATGTAGTATATACACAGTGGGAATAAGTCAAGTTGCAAGCCACAAAGGGGAAAACTGACCAGTGAGGACTGACCAGACTAGACAGCATAACTCCAAAAACTCTCTGCAGAGACTATTAATGAGAAAGCCAGATCCCAGCCAAGTTTCTTTTGATTCAAGGCAAGATGCCCTAAGCTATTGCGAAAACCGGCTCTAGCTGAATGGGAAACACAGCTGTTTAAACTTAGGGGTGAGTTGAGAATAAAGCCAAACTTCATGCCTTGGAGTTTGCATGTGATTACAAACTTGTAACAGTGTTCTATATGAACAGTATCATGGACTAGTGAGCTACATGTAATTTAACAAGTCATTGTTCTCAGTAGGATTGTTTTGCCATTTGGTGATGTTGTTAACTACACACTACATAAAAAAAAGATTGAAATACACAAAAAAAATTCTGCATAAGACCTGCTGAGGTCTCCTTTAAGACATAGTTTTAAGCAAAAATACACACTCCGTTAACATACTGTATAGTCAGACCCCAAAGTGATCTGTTCTTGCAATTTGATAGTCTTTTAAGATGAAACCCAATTTGTTTTCCTCTTGAAGACCTAGGACTTCTGATTGAGACCCAGCTTTCTGACAATAGGTTTGGCATTGCATTTGAAGCATTGTTCCACCAGACTATCCGTGGCATTTCCGCACAAGACTCCGGGAACAATGTTACAATGTTGCGATTTTGTGGGGTTAGCAAGCATCTGCAGGCAACCAAGAAACCCTGCCATCCAGGTGAAAGCATATCCAGCATCCAGCCTGCTATGACTCTCACTCAAATCCTCATTCGGTGACCTCACTAGTCATTAATGCACTTTAAAAATAAAGATGGAGATCTAGGCACCGACAGCACTTTTCCTACTTACAGTAAGTGGCAAAGCTAGACGTGAATGAAAAGATAGAAGAACAAAAAGGGAACGAATTAGGTGATGAAGAGCCCCCCCAACACATCCCTCACGACTACATCTTAAATGGTACCCTATAGCACACGTAGTGCACTACTTTGAGAAGAGCACTATTAGGAAAAGGGTGCTGTTTGGAACAGTCCAAGTCATCAAGTGCTGCTATTCTTTTTCAGTGTCTTAGATGTTTCTTTGACTTGGGCCAATTTCCCTAATTGCTTTCACATTTAAGCTAGTTGGCTGTGGCTGATGGAGTAGAGAGGAAAGGAGAAAGGTGTGGTTGACATTCTGATAAGAGGGATTCCATAGATGGACGGTCTGTGGTGCGAGCAATCACTCACTGTACTTTCTTCCCAGATATACTCTGTCTGCCTGTTATTTGACCTGTCTTTCTTTCCTTTTCTTTTTACTCATGTGCTCATCTGTCTTTTGTTTTAATTCCAGTTTGTTCATGAGTAAGGACCGCATAGATTTTTAATCCCCCCTCTCTTTCTCTCTCTCTCTCACACACACACACGCACGTGCACACTATTGTGGCTACATATATATTTGATGCCTGTGCTGTAGCTAAAATGCACCATTTAATATGTTAAAGATACTTCCTGTGAGGATCAGTATGTCCCATCTGAAACATACATGATGAACGGTCCAAACGGAGGCAGGCTGCCACATCACTAGCAACCAACTCCACCAAGCGAATCTCAACTAGTTTGTCAATTCTTTAAGAACAAGACAGACATTCTGCCCAATGCCAGATTTGTTAATGTGGTCTTATCAACTGGTCATTGTCAAACAACAAACATTCTGTGGACAAGACAGACAGCAAAAAGAGATCTGCAACTAGGCTAAAAGTAATCTCATCCATCAGTTTACTCTCCTTTGTCAAACCGTCTGTTGTCACAGTTCCTCAAAATAGAACTTGAATGGAGAAGGCAGATCAGGCAAATCGGCCGCCCACTACATTGAATTTAATCAGCTATAGACTCCCCCCGTACACAGGAGTGCAAGTTTTATAAACAAGAAGTGATTTAGGAAATTTGACAGTAGGCTTCTTAGAAATGTTTATATATTTTACATATTAATTGTATTAATTTATTTCGACTGCCTAATGTTGATAACTGTGTTGCCACTTGATTCCATAGCCACAATGTCTGACTACACAATCTAATAAAAAATGGATGAATTGTAAAAAATAATAAAAACAGAAATGTGCTTTTTTTTCAAATTTAAGGATAGGGTTGGATACTGTATATGGTCGATATATACAGCTCTGGAAAAAATTAGGGTTTGGGTTTCCTTTCCTTTCTTTCCTTTCCAAAAAAGTCAAAAAGGAAGGTTTTGAGTGAGGAACAGAAGGGTTAAAATTAAGTGACCACTGCAAATTGAACGCTTCTGTTCCTCACTCAAAACTATCCTTTTCAACTTTTTTAGAAAGGAAAGAAAAAGGTGCAGAGGTCTCTTAATTTTTTCCGGAGCTGTATAACAGTGTGGTTAAGGTTAGGTTTAAAAGCAACGTTTAAGATTTTAGACAGTAATTTTTATAAAACACAGAACTACAATCTTGTTTAATTTGGTCACAGTGTCTGCATGTGAGGGATTGTCAGTCTTTTTTTACTTCTGGTTGTGGAAGTTAGTGACCACCCTTCGACTCCTGCCTCAGAGCCATCCCTGACTAAGTTCCATAAAGCAGTGTTACCCTGCTTTATATCCCAGCAATTTTAGTCTAGGGGTGAGGTTAGATTGATAAAATAATCCAAATGATAATCTAGAATCCAACGTTTCCTACAATTTAGCTTTGCTAATGACACTAAGTCCCTCTCCCAATTTGCAGCTTATTATGATGTGGATTTAGGAATTAACAAAACAAATATGATCAGGAGAGAAGCCAAACAGTTCAATTCACAAGCCAAAAAGGGCATCATTACTAAAGGAGAATTTCATTTTATTTTTTGTAAAAGCAGAGTGGCGACGCACTCGCCTTACATATTTGTTTTGCTTTTTAATTACAGTTTGAATGATAGAGAGACAGGTGCAGAGGAGCCATAGTGGTGAAGGGTAGGGACGTGTATTGACCCCTGGCCTCTGGCGAGGAGATGCATGTGTACATAGGGGTGTACATAGGGGTGTACACGTCTCTGCACTCATTTTCCTTGATGGTCTCCTTTAAGACTCCCTTCAGTCATTACAGTATGTCTGAGATGGTGTTTCCTATTAAGTGCACTACCTTTGATCAGAAATAATACATAATAATACTTTACTGAACATCTATAGTGATTTTCTTAGAACCTCAAAGCGCTTCAATAGCAAAATGAAAACAAGCAAATTATTATGAGAGGTCGACCAATAGAGGCTGAGTCTTTGAATGCTCTGATGATGATAGGGTCAGCTGATGGCTTGTGTAGAGAGAGGTAGTCAGAGGATTTTAGATGATGGTGATGAAGTCTAACGATCTTGTCAGGGCCAAGTCTGGAAAACAGCCTCTTATAGCTGCTGGACTTCTCATCAACCACTTGGGTGATGCCTCAGCAGCTCCAGGCATGAGGAAGCCCACCAAACAGAACTAAGTATAGTAGCCAGTTGTCCTCATTTAGAGTTTTCCTGGTTCTCCTATTCCTCTCAAGCTTTAGGCAACTCCTCAGATATTGTTCTCACAAAACATGAAATGGCAACCTATTCCCAATACATTCATTACCTCAGCTCTGAAACAGTACCATAGAAGTGCACTATTTAGCAATATAACTCCAGTACTAGTAAATGACAATAATACAATAATATTATAAAAATATTGCTCATCATTATTTCTGCTGCTGAGTGTTATGAGAAAAACACTCTCTGATCGGTCATGGAAATAAAAGTGTTAAAGAAAAATAGCAGACGGAGAAGAAGACGGAGAACAAGCTATGAAAAGTAGCTAATAGAAAGTAATGAAAAATGACAGAAGTTTGGTGGTTACATCAAACCTGTATATGGCTAACTAAAAATTATATTTTGATTCTATCAAAATGACATGAAACAATACTCTGCCAAAAATAATACCCCAAAATGTAGCTGTATTGATTTCCTACAGCACTTGTGAATGCCAATTAGATGCAACCCATCCCTGGTGCCCTGTTTTGTGCAGAATGATAGATGATAGACCAGGTTTATTGATCATGAATACTCAATCCTCTATTATGGTGGAGTAATCAAAATGCAGACATTGGCTGCCATTCCCATCAGTGACGTTTCCAAAAGTATTGCGTGAAATACGCAAATGATCATTAGGGGGTACAAACCACAACCAAACTGTCAGGCCTGAGTGTACCCACCTGTGCTATTTTCAACCAATTTAATCTCTAAAGAAGACATGAAACACCTCGGTGGTTTGAGGTTGTGCCATGGCTAAGGGCTGTAGTCAGGCCCACCGCATTGTGCTATGGGTTAAAAAAAGCCCTAAACTATGATATATTTGTCTTATACCATAACTCCTCTTGACTTATACAACCTTTGATATACAACATACTGTGTATATTGTGGTCACATTATATACGTCACATTCTCCGATGTTGGTAACATAATGGAGTCATAGAGATACACAGAGTCATTGATAAAGTCCATAAGAGAGAGATAGTCATAAACAGTCATAGAGCGAGACAGGCGTCATAGATTCATAAAGAGACATAGAGAGTCATAGAGGCATAAAGAGAAACATACAAAGTCACAGGCACACAGCCTATTTAGACCTAGCCTAGTCTAAATAGGCTGGCACAAAAAAAAATTGACTATAACCAGCAAAAACACATGCAGACCAATGTCCTGGAAGATGTATAAACCTACTGACATTGTTGTTTACCTGGTAACTAAAATGGCGCTCTCCTACCAACAAGTGCTGTTGCTGGTGATGGTTGATTTTTTTTAGTGCCAGTGTGATTTGTTTTTAGTTAGCTCCCAACAACAAAATTATATTTTTTCTGATTCTGTTTGTGGAGGTGCAAGGACCAACAGAACCAGGCTTCCCATGTCACATCTCATTTCACACCAATACACGTTGATTGAGACACCATCTTTAAACTACAGTAGCTGCGAGGAGTATCTGTTGGAAAAGAGTACTACGTTAACTCAGAAGGAGACATGCGACAATTAACATTTTCACCCTTTTGCACAATAAAAAAATCTGTCTTGTTCAGCTAAATATAACTTTTGTGGTGTAAAAACACTCATAGAGAGAGACAGAGAGAAAGACCCAGAGAGTCATAAAGGGAGCCAAAGAGAGAACCATAGTATGAGTCATAGAGAAAGACATAGAGGCATTGAGAGTCATAGAGAGAGAAAAAGAGACATAAAGAAAGAGTAATAAGAGACTCATAAAGGGAGCCACAGAGAGAGCCATAGAGAGAGTCATAGAACAAGACAGTCATAAAAAGAGAGTAAGAGAGCCATAGGGAGTCATAGAAAGCAAGCTAGAGTGAGAGAAGGAGGCAGTACCCCCAATATTCACAGGTGTATTGAGTAGTGGACCATAGTGACTGTGATTATATATATATATATATATATATATATATATATATATATATATATAGTGGATAACAAGCAAAGAACTACAATCGAATAGTTTGCTGCAAGAGCTGGCCTGTTTGTGGGTGTGTGTATGTGCATGTACACGTGAGTGTGTTTGTGGTGGTTCGTTATACAGGCCGCAGCGAGAGCAGAGCAGCACGATGCACTAGGACAGGTTTCTGAGAGCTGGTAATTTCCCCTGAGAGAACAGAGCAGGTAAAGGCCAGTGGGAGGGAGGGAGGGAGGGAGGGATGAGGGATGAGAGGAGAGGAGGCGAATAATGAGGGATGATCCAAACCGTGTGCAGGGAAGGTCAAATGATCACCCAGCAAGAACATTGGAGGCTCAGTGAATGGCCGTTTGTAATATCTCTGCGTGTCAACAGGTCCGTGCGAACGCATGTGTGTCAGCACTGGTTATGCTAGTGTGTGCGTGCGCACGTGTGCTTCTGTCTGTGTGTGGGCACGTGTGTGTGTGTGTGTATATGTGTGAGTGAATGTGCGTGCGTGTGTATGGGCGTGTGTGTGTGTGTGGATGCACAAAGGTTTGCATGCGTGTTAACCCCTTCTACCCTCTGTGCAAATTCATTAAGGGAATCAGTCCTATGTGGATTTGACGGTGTTTTGGGAACGGCCAGGCTGATCAGATATATCGCCCACTTAAGTTTAATTGATTGGTTTTATGGATTTAAATGAATAATTATAGGCTGACAAACATAGTTTCATCAATCTGTGGGCCGCTGGAAGGCTGACAGTGACCTGGGACGGGAGATGGAAAGGAGAACTGTCACTCCACTAAGGTTAACTTTAACACTTTCCACCGTCATACATACCGTCATACGTTCTTCTAACCACCACTGAAATGGACTAAAAGCAGTCCATAAGATACTTTATATATATATATTTCAATAAGGGTTGGATCCAGTTGTTTCCAATTCTAATGAGGTTTTCGATTGAAATATTCCTTGCCATAGGAAACTGTGTGTGTATTGGCTAAGGCTCACGCGAGTTCCTTCGAAAGATATGTCTTTGTTATCGCTACACAGAGTCAGATTTTTCTATTAGAGTAGGTCTCGTCCAACGAAAGCAATGTGCGTTAGTGTGACCAGTGTACATTACTAGACCAAACTGAGACAACACATTCTGACCTTCGTATGATCTTCCACCAGATCAATAACTTTATCAGAGGAAAGGACTTTCCACAGATTAACCTAGGTTGGGCTATGACACACAAACACACACACACACAAACAGATCTAAACTCAACAGAAAACCTACTCCGTCAATCAGTCTGTATTGACTGATAGTCACAGAAACACTGTGTGTCCTGATAGACACACACGGACGCATACAGCTGTTTACATCATTTTTCACTCACTGCCAAGGGAGTGTTGGGGGGAGAGGTGGAGGAAATGGGAGAGGAAAGGAGGAGAGAGGAAAAAAGAGGTAGCGAAGAGAGGAGGGTAAGTGAAGAGAGAAAAGTACTTGGTTCAGGAGATGGCGGAAGGAGGGAGGTTGAATTTGATTGGACAGTTGGGTCGGGGTGGTTTGATCTTTGACTGGAGGCCACTAACATAGCATTGGTGGGATGGGCTGAGGTGTCATATTAGCTGGCACAGTCCAACGTTATACATTATTTAATTTAACATTTGTCCAAATGTTAAGCCAGGCATAAACATTTTCGTGGGTACCCAAAACACACACCCACGCACAAACAACACACACACACCAACAAAACACACCAACAATACACACAACACGCGTGCATAAATTGACAACACGCACACGTACACAGACCCCTAAACACACTATAATAAACAAGCATTCACACTGTGAGACGAACAAGCCAATCAACCAGAACATGTACCTAAGGTCCAGAGGCAGCCAGCAACTCCTTCCATCTGCCTTGTAAATGGAGGTGAAATATCCTCTGGCCACGGATGATATTTAGGAGTCCATTAAAAGAGGCTGGAGACAGGTTCATTTATACTATTTGGAGTGCCAGGAACCCCAGGGCCTCTGGGCTACAAGCTGGGTAGGGGGGGGTGATGACTGTTTCGGTGGGGGTGGGAGTTGTTGGATGTCGAAGAGAGGCGTTATTTTTTCTGGTCGTGAGTGATGTCATCCCCTTTCCGTTAGCCCTCCGCTGTGTCAATTTGATTAATGCGGCTGACTTCTGACTGACCTCTGAGGTCACAGGAACAGTGGAGACTCAAGGCACGCACGCACGCACGCACGCACGCACGCACGCACGCAC
>JACXGI010010978.1:0-26193 GCA_016801175.1 Esox masquinongy | reverse complement strand
GTGCCCCAAACGTATCCATTTTTAAATCCAGGTTAAAAACACTACTCTTTTCACGTGCCTACGACTGAGCACTTAAACTTAACCACACTGTTTAGCCTTATAGCTTCCTATGTTTTTATCCCATTTTTAATCTTTATATGTTTTCTTATTGTATTTTTATTATTATGATGTTTTCATTTGTTTTGATGTTTTCATTTGAGTATTTGTTTTTATGTTATTGTATTTTTTTATTTTATTTTTCTTTGTAAAGCACATTGAATTGCTTCGATGTATGAATTGTGCTATATAAATAAACTTGCTTGCTTGCATATTTCTTAACAAAAACACCTCACAACTTTGAGATACGAACAGTATCGTCTTTTTTTAATTAAAAAACTATGGCTTTCTTTTTACGAAGGGGAAACTGTAAAGAATTTTAAAGACCTCAAGTGTGTTCTCGGATGTTACTTATGACGGTTCCATATGTACAGTGAGGGAAAAAATATTTGATCCGCTGCTGATTTTGTACGTTTGACCACTGACAAAGAAATGATCAGTCTATAATTTTAATGGTAGGCTTATTTGAACAGTGAGACAGAATAACAACAAAAAAATCCAGAAAAACGCATGTAAAAAATGTTATAAATTGATTTGCATTTAATGAGTGAAATAAGCATTTGATCCTCTCTCAATCAGAAAGATTTCTGGCTCCCAGGTGTCTTTTATACAGGTAACGAGCTGAGATTAGGAGCACATTCTTAAAGGGTGTGCTTCTAATCTCAGCTTGTTACCTGTATAAAAGACACCTGTCCACAGAAGCAATCAATCAGACTCCAAACTCTCCACCATGGCCAAGACCAAAGAGCTGTCCAAGGACATCAGGGATAAGACTGTAGACCTACACAAGGCCTATACAAGACCATCGCCAAGCAGCTTGGTGAGAATGTGACAACAGTTGGTGCCATTATTAGCAAATGGAAGAAACACAAAAGAACTGTCAATCTCCCTCGGTCTGGGGCTCCATGCAAGCTCTCATCTCGTGGAGTTGCAATGATCATGAGAATGGTGAGGAATCAGCCCAGAACTACATGGGAGGATCTAGGCAGCTGAGACAATAGTCACCAAGAAAACTATTGGTAACACATTATGCAGTGAAGGACTGAAATCCTGCAGCGCCCGCAAGGTCCCCCTGCTCAAGAAAGCACATGTACAGGCCCGTCTGAAGTTTGCCAATGAACATCTGAATGATTCAGAGGGGAACTGGGTGAAAGTGTTGTGGTCAGATGAGACCAAACTCAAGCTCTTTGGCATCAACTCAACTCGCCATATTTTGAGGAAGAGAAATGTTGACAATGACCCCAAGAACACCATCCCCACCGTCAAACATGGAGGTGGAAACATTATGCTTTGTGGGTGTTTTTCTGCTAAGGGGACAAGACAACTTCACCACATCAAAGGGACGATGGACGGGGCCATGTACCGTCAAATCCTGGGTGAGAACCTTCTTCCCTCAGCCAGGGCATTGAAAATAGGTCATGGATGGGTTTTCCAGCATGACAATGACCCAAAACACATGGCCAAGGCAACAAAGGAGTGGCTCAAGAAGAAGCACATTAAGGTCCTGGAGTGGAACCTGTTGCAAAATGTATGATAAAGTGCTCATTCATGTTTTTTTTAAATGTACAATTAAATTACTCCTTTTCAGAGTCCGTTTGGACTTTCTTTTTGGAACTGGAATAACCAATGAGTAGGAAACGCTTGAATTCTCAGGAATGTTTTTCTCACAGGCTTGTGCAGAGTATAGGCGTCCTGACCGGCCAGCCAGTCAGCTACAGGTCTGTCACTTATACTACGTCCTGTTTCTTGCACAGTAGCTCTCTGAAGTCTCGCCTTTCCTCCAAATGATGAGGTGTGAGAGGGATTAAAATGTCTTTCATTAGCTGCTCCATCCTCCTAATTCTCATTATTATGGCTATTCAAAAGTATGCATCAGACACTTATAGAAATGGTTGTGGAGAATGTTTCCTTTTATTTCAGAACATCAATCAAGAGTTTAAAATCAGCTTTCTCGGGTCCCATTCGATCTCCAAACAAGTGTCGCAAGTGTAGCCTCATACTTTTCTTCATTTCAGGACACAGCACATGGCGTAATACTAAGTAATAATTTAGAACTCCACGCCTAATGTTGCGTTTGTATGTTCAGTTCCTATGGTAAAAGTGTACAACTTCACTTTAGCGGTAATCAAACACAAAGCCGACCATTTTTCCATTTGGCATGTCATGCTGATCCGTGAGCAGCTTAAAGGACAGCATTTTAGTTCTATACAAATAAAGGAAACACTTCTTTGGCGCATCTTATATTTTTGGAACATAGTCTTTTCAATCCTCCATTCTGTGTCCTCCATTCAGTCAGGGCTGTCACCAGGGTATCATTAAGCACCAACACCATTATTGATTCTTATACAGATCTTGAACTTAAAAAGAATTAAGCTCCAGACCAGGAGAAAGCCTACCTCTTATTTATTTGTCACTCTCTGAAAAACAGGTCCTCTCCCCATCCCAAAAAACCCAACACCCCTGCTCACCCTCTCCTCCCAGGGAAAGAAGCCCCGGGACCACCTGCTAAACCCCTCCCTTGCTCATCTCCTCTCCATCTTTCATCTCAAGATGTACTTAGAAGATCTATTGTACATGGCCATAAAACACTTTTATAAACCCTGAAAAACAACGGTCATAAATTACCATCCGTACCAAAGGTCAGAGCAATCAATCACAGCGACACAGGACACCGTATACTCTTATCTCTCTGCTCAATGTGAACCTGCCTCTCATCTGTGAAGAGAACGGGGCGCCAATGGCAGACCTGCCAATTCTGGTGTTCTCTGGTGAATGCCAATCGAGCTGCCCGGTGCTGGGCTGTGAGCACAGGTTTCACTAGAGGATGTCAGGCATTCATACCACCCTCATGGAGTCTGTTTCTGACCGTTTGGTCAGAAACATGCACACCAGTAGGCAGCTGGACATATGCTGTGCAGTATAATTAATAAACAATGAATGGTTTATTTATATTTATTTTACTCCATGAGATTGCTTACTGTAGTCAAACATCTCTGTCTTTGTTAAATAAAATGTGTATGTTTTTAACGTTCTGTTTGAATATTAAATAAAATCCTTTTCTGTTCAAAAACACATTCTATTTACACTCAGTAAATCTGGATATATTTATGTATACTGCCATGAAGGATATTAAATAAATCAAGTTGCAGTTGACAGAAACATAGATGTTGTTGGACATGTACAATGAGAATCTTGTCCCAGACCCACACAATGAGGATAAAGTAATAAAGATATTCAGGCATACTGTACGGAAGTACTGAGTAAACATTGAGTGAAAGAATAAAATTGGTAACGGTTCAATTAAAAGTACATTTATACATAAGACAGTTTATGATACTGTGATGATGATCACGCTGAAAGTGAATTGTCTATTATGTTTATGTACAGCAGGATGGTGAAATTTAGGGGATGGAATTGCCCCTTTGGGACATGACAATTTTTGTTTAAAACCAGGCCTCACAGTGCCCAATCAAGCTTCATAGAGCTCAACCAGCCTTCGTAGTGCCCAACCGGCTTCACAGTACCCAGCTAGGCTTAACAGTGCCCAACCAGCCTTGTTGTGCCCAACCAGGCTTCATAGAGCCCAACCAGGCCTCAAAGTGTCATTGTCATTACAGGTTTGCAATCTCCAACAGATGAACAATCTGTATACATTGATATATAAACTAAGCTAGTCTATTGGATAAAGACTTGCAGCTAAATTCATAGCGTAGGATTAAATTAATCCACAGAACATCAAAATGCAGATGGAAGAAGAATTTATGGATATTAAACAATTCTTGATTGTGCCTTATAAACACAAACGTATGCACGTTATTTTGTCAGAGACCAAAAGTCTGTAATATCTTTTATATATACTGTTTGCTAAAAAAAATATGGTTATTGTTTATAAAAGTAATAACTTGAAAACAGTGAAAGAGTTAATTAAATCAGTAACAAACGACCTGTGATTCAACAGAAGTTGAACTCCCATTCAAAATCTCCACAGAGCCCAAGTCGCGCCCACCAGGCCACAGTGCCCGTCTGCAGCCAGACCCTTCTCATTTTTGTACTTATTTTTTTGGTTGAAATAGACCTGAATAGTATCTGTCTAAATACTATTAAAATTCCAATCTTTAATTTTTTTACATATGACGATATACCATGTCATTTACACATTTTTACGTTTAATCACTGTATTTCACAAAATATCATTCTCTTCTTGTAATTCTCTAAAATATAGTCTACAGTCAATATTTCATTGATTGAGGCTCAATGTAAATGTAGCTATCACCACTGTCTACAAGGTTTGTGTAGCATCCATATTAGCTAGGTTCCTAATCACTTCCATATTAACAAATGTAACTACAAGTAAGTGTCAAGTATGTTTTCCTTGAAGCCTATCGAGTTAGCAAGCCCACCAGCCAGCTTATACAATACATTAAAAATATCACAAGAGCAAAAACGATATCTAGAGATGAATGACATCACAGAAATGTCAACGTGAAATGAAAACGTCTGTGATTTCTCTATAGACATCCTGCTGGACCTCTTTATCAACAATAGGCTATTTCACTAACTTTACACAACTACTGCGCACTGCAACTGTGATGGTAATTCCATCGATTGGAACTCTTAATGGAAGTAAGTACAGAGAAAAAATTATCTTGGCACAATTAACAGTTTATTTGCAAATAGAGAGATGCATCAAAAGCTTACAGAATAACGCTCTGAGGAATCTCTGAGGAAAATACATGAACAGTCAGTATTTATTACAGTTAAAAGGGGTGTGGTAAGACACTGCCCAGCTGACTTATGTCAACAATACATAGGTTTTACCCAAAGGGCGGGCTGTCCCCCCACCTTTTCCTTCCTGTTTAGGTGTTTACTGTCAAGGGGGTAGGGGAACATCGTAAAAGACAGTCGAGTACCTAATGATCGTCTGAAATTATTCAGACATGACACAAACAAAGACCAGAGTTACATACCAGGTAACAGAAAAGCAGACATTTCTCAAATGCATATTAGTTGAAGAATTTCCATAACAATCTGTCCTCTTGATACCAAATCAACCCTCGGTATCAATCCTTAAAGAATTTACTCATTAGGATCTAGACTGCAACAAATCGGTACTCTTTAACAACATGAGCCTGTTGATATCATTACCCTAATAATTAGAGAACGGAACAAGTCTGAAAATGTCTAGGTCTTTGTTGGCATGAGTCGGGAACATTGCCTCTTATAACTTTGAAATCCCATGTTTTCATTACAACAAAAGGTTTTCTAATAAAAACAATGGCCAAAGTAGGTAATTTCATTTTACCTATATATATATATATATATATATATATATATATATACTGACAGTGTGGGGTAAGTTGCATCGACATGTGGGTGTGTAAACACCAATCACTGAATACATCCTTCAATTTGTTACTGATACAAAGTCCTCTCATATCAATTGCTTGATTCACTGAAAAGTCCTCTCGTGGTTCCAATAAGATGTACTTCCAAAGTCATCGCAAATATTTTGCTCCTCCAAATGTCAGACAGTCAGTTATGAACCATTTCTTGGCAAACCGATGTAACAGACAAAGAAGTCAGATGTATATTCCAAGATGTTGTATATATAGTTCAAATGCAGGTTATAATGACACAGCTATAGTTGTCTCCATTCTAGCTGCTTTATCAGCCAGGTCAGGAGAATCTGTGTGTTCTCCTTTGTGAATGCCAAGATGACCAGTTTCATCTAAGGGCTCTATAGGTCCAGGCCGGGTCGGAAGTGGTGGTTACTAGCACCAAAAACAACTTTCGCCCTTGGTGACTTCAATTCACTGTGCCTAATCTTAAATCACTGAAGCCCTCCTGTAGCATGTGGCGTCGACCCCAAGTTCCTCCTTCAGCTACCTGGACAGCAGATGAGATGTACCTGGTATGGACCCAACCAGCGTGGCATGATGTCGTGCAGTTGGTCTTTCAATCAATTTCACTTTTGTTTAACACAAATGATTAAATACCTTATTGCCAATCAAAACATTTCACACCATGTTGAACCTCAAATAACACAACTGTTATTTAACATAATTTCTCTACAAGAAGAAACTGTGTGAATTTCTCCAAGTCTCTTATTTATCCCAGCACCTCAAAGACTCTCTGTAATCCTGTCATAAATCATGACCCCTCCTTATATCCTATCTCCCCAGAGCTTGTCCTGAAACAGGGTCTTGATTAAAATTGAGTGACCCAATCTTGATTTATAAACAAGTTACACTTTTACACAGGGAAATAAAGATTCCAGATACAATTCCTATCTTTCTGTTCTTGTCAACTCTCGTCTGTACTAGATAAACTCTCAATGTAATAGTTACAATTTTCTCTTAAAAATCTCTACTTTAAAGAAAATCTCAACCCAGTGTCAATTTGGCTTCCAACCTATTTGATGTTTGAGAGATAACTGATGGTCGTAACCAGTCAAAACCAGAGTAATGAACACAAAGTTTTCAGTGTAGCCAAATAAGAATACCAATTTTGATAATGTCACCAGTAAATCTGTTTATTTTCTAAAAAGTTCAAATGTGTCTAAGGCCCAACTTACACAACCCCCCCCCCCCCACACTGGTGTTTGTGTGAGTAAGTTGAGCACTCCAGGGGTCTGGGCTTTTGGGGTCTGTGTCTCTCTTACAATTTAAACCAAGTAAACTTTTCAACTAGTTTTAAATACTGTGAATGGACACTAAGGGCCATAACAGATGCCAATTTTCTGTCATAACTATGCAAGCAAGAAAACCCAATTTTTCATGTAAGTACTCTTTAAGTACCAATTTGATTTGCTCTGAACTTTTAGGTCAGCTCTTTTTCATCATAATTAATCATATCATACAGTCCTCCCTGCTTTCACGTCATAAAGTCACAAAATGACTCATGAGAGAAAGCAGTACAAAGACAAAAGAAACCACAATTCCAGGACGCATACCAAAACAGACATTGGCACCTAAGATTGACCTGGAATCCAGGCCATAATGTGTCGCGACTGTATTAATAAAAAAATAAGGCAAACATTTGAAAAACACAAACATAATCAAAAAACAACAAATGCGTAACACGGTCACTGGTGGGAAGGAATTAAAACCCATATTGTAACGAGGCCGCGCAAAGAGGACGCACGCTCTCTCTCAGCGCTTGGCTCCTTTTTCCCCTGCACACCACTACAACACCTTTGACAGAATTCCTCAACCAAAAGAAGAATGGAGCCAGCTGGAGCCGACCAGTTACGGAGGCACAGGGAGATGATTGCCTCCCTGGGGGAGGCCATGAACACCATAATCCAATTGATGCGGCGGTTGGAGGCGAGGATGCCGGCCGAGCAGGTGCCAGTAGCATCACCACCGTCGCAAGAGGAGGACCATCCAGCTGAGCCTTACCCAGGGATTCGAGGGAGCTGCAGAGCGCTGTTCCGGATTCCTCCTGCAGCTCGACCTCTACTTTGCCTCTCTCAACCCACACCCGGGGGGTAGGGAGAAGGTCTCGGCCCTTGTCTCCTGCCTGAGGGGCAAGGCATTGGATTGGGCCAACTCCGTATGGTCCGCTAATGCACTGGAGTTGGCTCATTAGGCGTTCGGCGGTCTCTTCTGGGCCGTTTTCGATCATCTCTGGGTACTGGATTAGTAAAGAACATCACGGTGCCCCTCACTATGACTATCCAACACTCCCATACAGAGCAGATTGAGTTTCACATTATTAATTCTCCTGCTTTTCCGGTGGTGTTGGGGCTTCCGTGGTTATCGGGACATGATCCTACTATTTCTTGGTCGCAGAGGGTGTTGACTGGGTGGTCTCAGGGGTGTCAGGAGAGGTGTCTAGGTTTTTCCATTGGTGCAACGTCCGTGGAAAGTCCAGACAATGTCTCTGCAGTGCGCATTCCTCCAGAATATGCCGATTTAGCATTGGTATTTTCAAAAACCATGGCTAGCAAACTACCACCACATCGGTCTGGGAATTGCGCGATAAACCTAAAGGTAGATGCTGTGCCACCTTATTGTAATGTGTATCCCCTGTCGCAGGCAGATTCGGCGGCGATGGAGACCAATGTGGCCGAATCCCTGCGGTAGGGGCAGATCCGCCGTTCCACCTCTCCCGCCTCCTCGAGTTTCTTTTTTGTGAAGAAGAAAGGGGGCGGTTTGCGTCCATGCATTGACTACAGGGCGTTAAACAAAATGACGGTACGGTACTCCTATCCTATTCCCCTGATTTCCAATTATATCAAGTCAATGCATGGGGCGCGCTTCTTCACAAAATTGGACCTCAGGAGTGCGTACAATTTGGTGAGAATCCGAGAGGGAGACGAGTGGTTGACAGCCTTCAGCACCACCACGGGGCACTATGAATACCTGGTGATGCCGTATGGGTTGATGAATGCCCCGGCAGTGTTTCAGTCCTTTGTGAACGATGTGTTGAGGGACATGCTAGGACACGGAGTGGTGGTTTACATCGATGACATCCTTGTGTATTCTGCCACGCGTGCTGAACATGTGTCTCTCGTTCGCAGAGTGTTGAGGCGGTTGTTGGAGCATGGCCTATACCCTAAGGCAGAGAAGTGCGTGTTCTTCCAGCGAGCCGTTTCCTCCCTCGGGTTTCACATTTTCACTGGAGGGGTGGAGATGGAGGTTGATCGCGTGTCAGCCGTGCATAATTGGCCCATTCCTACCTCGGATAAGGCGGTACAGCGGTTAATTGGGTTTGCCAATTTCTACCGTAGGTTTATTCGGGATTTCGGTAAGACAGCGGCTCCTATCACATCCTTGTTGAAGGGTGGGCCGAGCCGGATTAACTGGTCGATCGGGGCAGACAACGCATTTCGCACCCTGAAGAGAATGTTCACCTCTGCTCCGGTTCTGGCTCACCCCGATCCGTCACTGCCGTTCATAAAGGGAGGTGGATGCCGCGGAGGTGGGAATAGGTGCAGTTTTATCCCAACAGTCGGGTACCCCTCCTAAGCGTCGCCCCTGTGCTTTTTACTCGCAAAAGCTCAGTGAGGTGGAGAGGAACTATGGCGTCGGTGATAGGGAGCTGCTGGCTGTATTCAGAGCCCTGACTGTTTGGAGACATTGGCTCCAGGGAGCGAAACACCCGTTTGTAGTCTGGACTGACCACCGTAACCTGGAGTACATCCGGGCGGCGAGGAGATTGAATCCTCACCAGGCCAGGTGGGCATTGTTTTTTACCCGGTTTGATTTCACGCTTTCATACATTCTGGGTACTAAAAATGTCAAGGCAGACGCGCTTTCCCGGCTATATGGTGTGGGTGAGAGGCGGGTGGATGATACACCGATTCTGCCTCTTGCATTGTGGCGCCGGTGGTATGGGACGTGGACGCGGACATTCAGCATGCAGTGCACAGCGATCCCGGGCCACCTCAGTGTCCTGCGGATCGCCAGTACGTGCCGCTGGACGTTCGTGACCGTCTCATCTACTGGGTCCACACGTCCCCTTCCACGGGTCATTCGGGCATAGACCGGACAGTGCGCTGCCTCACCGACAAGTACTGGTGGCCTGGTCTGTATGTGTCCTCCTGTTCGGTGTGTGCTCAGAGTAAGGCACCTAGACACCTTCCAGCGGGAAGGTGTCTAGGTGAGACCATGGTCGTTGTGGAACGGACAAGTGCCCGTTCCACAACGACCATGGTCTCACTTGTCCGTTGATTTTGTGACAGATCTCCCCCTCTCACTTGGCAATTCCACGATCCTGGATGTTGTGGACCGTTTTTCAAAGGCCTGCCGATTCCTCCCTCTTCCTGGTCTCTCGACGGCTCTACAGACTGTGGAGGCACTATTCACTCATGTCTTCCGGCATTACGGGGTTCCGGAGGACATTGTCTCTGACCGGGGTCCCCAATTTACATCTAGGGTCTGGAGGGCCTTTATGGGCCGGCTGGGGGTCTCGGTCAGTCTCCCCTCCGGGTTTCACCCTGAAGCTAATGGGCAGGTGGAGTGTGAGAACCAGGACCTGGGGAGGTTCCTGATGTCCTATTGCCAGGACCGGCCGGGGGGAGTGGTCGGAGTTCCTGCCTTGGGCAGAGAATGCCCAGAATTCGCTCCGCCACTCCTCCACAACCATGCTCCGCCACTCCTCCACAACCTTTTCAGTGTGTTCTAGGGTACGAGCCGGTCTTGGCGCCGTGGCAGAGCCAGCCCGAGACCAGGGCTCCAGCAGTGGACGACTGGTTCCGGTGCGCCGAGGAGACCTGGTCAGTGGTGCATCGACACTTTTTTGGCGCCGGGGAACGCCAAAAATCTGCTGCGGATCGCCGTCGTAGCAACGCCCCGGTCTACGCTGTGGGCGATCAGGTCTGGCTCTCGACCCGGAACCTCCCTCTCCGCCTGCCCTGCCGGAAGCTGAGGCTGTGGTTTGTGGGGCCGTTCAAAGTCCTGAGGAGAGTGAACGAGGTAACTTATAGGTTACACCTCCCTCCTGACTACAAAATTAATGCCTCGTTTCACGTCTCTCTCCTCAGGCCGGTGGTGGCTGGTCCCCTCCAGCAGTCTAAGGTGCAAGAGGTCCCTCCACCCCCTCTGGACATCGAGGGGGGCCCGGCATACTCAGTCCGTACCATCCTCGATTCGAGACGCCGGGGGAGGGGTCTGCAGTACCTGGTGGAGTGGGAGGGGTACGGCCCGAAGGAGCGTTGCTGGGTGCCGGCGGTGGTTATTCTTGATTCGGAGCTCCTCGCCGACTTCCGTTGTCGGCGCCCTGATCGTCCTGCTTGCCGTCCTGTGGACACGCTGCCAGTGTGGACACGCTGCAGGAGCCACGTGTCAGGGGGGGAGTACTGTAACGAGGACACGCAAAGAGGACGCATGCTCTCTCGCCCGGCGCGGTGTTCGGCTTGCGTCGTCACCGGCCTTCTAGTCACGCCGCCCCTCCTCCCACGGCACTGTCATGTCTTGTTATTGCACAGACCTGGTGTCCATTCCCTCGTTAGGTAACCTATATTAGTTCCTGTGTTCCTGGGCGTCTTTGTGAGGAATTGTTCTATGTTTGGTGTTGTGTACCTGTGCATTGGTTCTCAGTGTTTTGTATTATTGCGCTTCGTCGCTTCCCCTCGTTTTGGAGATTTTTTGTACGCATGTGTTCCGTTTGTTTCTCCTTGTTTGGGAAATTATTATAATTAACCCAAACCGAACATGCTTGTGTTGGTGACAGTACCACAGGTGAGACAAAGTCTGAACACAAATTTAACCCTTAGGAATAGGCTACCCTGTAAGCTACAATGGTTAGAGTCATCCCAGGGGTCAGCCCCCCTGCCTGGACCTCATGGTTTGACCCACTTATGGTAGACCTTAAAGAAAGGCCAAATATACTGTGTAGTGTATGTGTCCGAAATGTAAGTTTCCACACATCAAAATGTGACAAGATGCACAGACTGTCTGTAGCAAGATATGTCATGCATCAAACTTAACCAATATCCTTAACTGAAGGTTCAGAGGAATTGTCTCACCCATCTAATATAGTTGCGGTTTGTAAAAATGTGCTTGTCTTATCAACACAGTAACAGTAGGGTGGAAAATAAGAAAAGAAACTCTCAAGAAAGGTAATGTTAACAGAAAACAGATGCATGATGTCACTAAAATCAAGGAGCCATCAGGGAGTGATCCCAAGGACACTCCATCTAGACCTGTAAACACTGTCCCATCGATCTCCCCCATGTGACCACTTTCCAGTTTTCCGTTTCCATTAATAAGTATCGGCGGTGGTTCGTTAAAACACAAGTATCATCTCAATTATCATTGTAAATCACATACATTGAAAAAATATTATGTAACCAAACTCAATGTAACATTTAAAATAGGACATATATTTTATCGTGGGGAATAAACGTGCTTTGGCTTTTTACCCGCTTTTGCAGGCCGTGACTATATGGGACCCAAATTCAGTCCTCAGGGGACACAGCGTGTTTTCTATATAGAGACTATCACAATGTGGATTCTTCATTCTACTACTTCATACAAGGAGAGAGAAAACACAATATTTTTACCTTTAGTAAGAAAACCATGAGACTATATTTGACCAAATTAGGAAATCATCATTGTACAAATTTCAAATTTATCACTCGGATTAGATTTAGAACATTATTATTGTATTGAATCCTAATTTATCAGACAAATATCTCTACGTGTGCTAGCTAACAGCACAACACAGGATAGCGAATGACAATCCTGTGGAGTCGGCTCTTTGGAAAAGGCCGACAGAGTGGGCCTCACCTCAGAAACACATCAACGACGCAGTGAATTCCGTTCGGCTCAAGTGTACACCCAACAAATCAAAACAAACCCTGGCAATATAAAAAAACTTCCAGGGAACAACAATCTCGGTGAACAAGACCAAACTTATGTCACCAAAGAATACAAAATGCAGCCAATCGGAACCCTTGTGCACCGGGAATACCAAAAGTGAAAATGCATTTACTAGATCGACCACAACATGATATTGACAATACAATATCCGAAACCCATTATATACAGGAGCAATCTCTACTCCATCCCCCAGTCTAACTGTTTAACCCTCTGACAGCTAGGGTTTTCAAATCCGCCTGTCACTATCTTGACATTTTGGCTTCTAAAATGGTCATCCTTTATAGTAGAAGGAAGTGCTTTATATTCTGGGATTCTGCAGACCCTCAGCTACATGATGGATGTATTGAAAACACATTTTTTGAGACACTTAAATGAGTAATAATGTGAAATAGTCAGACAAATGTAAAAACGCAAGTGCACATATTTTGGTTTTTCAGAATAACTACAAGTTGAATGGTTTTGAATTTATAAAATAATAAAATGAACCTGGCATTTGTTTTTTACTCTTGTCCACATCCATTTTTTTCTCAAACATTCTGAAAATCATTGAAAATGCCGATATGGGGTCCCTGAACTTATTCTGTCATATTGTACCTCCAAAAGCCACCACTAGATGGCAGTCCCTTCCTTTTTTAACTCAGGATTTTTTATTTATTTATGGGGTGTCTTGAATAGGGGTTGCCTTTATTTCCTTTGGAATTCCCTACATGTGCCATATCTGGAAGAGGTGGAGATTAGAACAGGGATGTGTCCAGTCTTCCTTTGGATGGTTATATCCACAGTGACACTCTACACAACACAGCATAGGCGCACATTTGACCACTGGCTAGCTACCGTACAGTTATATCGAGTTATCATATATACCTAGTAATTCCACTAAAACAATGCAAAATAATAATAAACATTATCATAGAATAGCATTTAGGCTACACTTCCCTATGTTACAAATAGGTCGATTCCGTCATGATACTTTTCATCGTCTGAATGTTCAGGACCATTTTCACTATCCTCGCTCTGCATTATCATTTATTCCACTTCTTTCGCCGTTTGGCCATTTCTTTTTTCTCAAAACAATTGCTTGAAGACACATTCAGTTGCTACAATGCAATCCAAGTGCATAATGACTTTATTGGGAGCATGATAAGTGTGACAAGCGCCTCTGCCCCTGGCGCACTCGCTCGCTCTCTCTCTCTCTTTTGGGGAGGGGGGTGACATGTATAGACTTCGCATTGGATTGGTTTATGTATTGTAGACTTCTAAACAACAGAAAAAGATCAAGTATAATTAGTTAAGGCTGCTGCTGAAATCCTGAAGGACTATAGGTGATCAATATTTGTGATCACAATTGCGGGGCTTCTGGTTTATGAAAGTACACAAACAAGACGTTGTTATTTGCAGCGGAATGTCGAAAATAAATGAAGCCTCTAACTTCTACCGTTCCGGAGCAATGAATAAAAATGTGACCTGGATGCGCCGGCGCGTCAACTAAAGGTTTTGTGATCGCAATTGTGGGGCTTCTGGTTGATGAAAGTACACAAACGAGATGTTGTTATTTCCAGCAGAATATCCCTATTAACGTGGAAGAAGAATGATGCATCTAACTTCTATGGTTATGGAGCAGTGAATAAAAATATTTTTCATTGACGCGCCCACACGTCAATAGCGTTCAGATTAAAATCCTGCACGAATCGTCCCGCAATAGGATGACTGCATGGGAGTGTCGTCAGGACACGGAACAACAATGGCCTTTTCCTAACTACAGTTGCCAAAACTGAAATACTCTAAAAAAATAACTCTGATGAATCCAATAATAACTCAGTAAGGAGTCACAAACCAAATATTCAGCAAAAACAAAATTGAAAATGATAAAGACACAACATCCACAATCAAAATCAAAAACAACAAATGTGCCACGCAGTCACTTGTGTGAAGGGATTATAAACCAAATAACCTATTGACAAATTTGTCTTACATAGCTAAACAGCTCTCAAATCAGCATATCTACAGTACGAAACATTAGCATTTTCACAGGCAGCGGCCAAGCTACTTTGTGACAACACAAACAGAATGTCCTGATTAACCTACTAAAGGTTAGGGAATTTCACCAAATTTGATTCTTTTTTAATCCAAATAGTGGCGGTCAGCCAAAACCCAAATCACAACACTCATGCATTTATTTGTTTTGACCACGTCTTGTTTTGACCACGTAATGTCTCTTGACATTAAGATTTGTTCTATCACAAACAATGGGGGATGACTTAAGGACTCTACCTAATTTTCCAGGTGGTCACAAAACCAGGAATTTCAATGTTTAAAGCTATTGAGAGGAAAATATATGAGACCAGTCAGAACACTCGAATTTAACCCTTAGTAATAGGCTACCCAGATTTAATGGGAAAGGTTGGGGCCATCCCAGGAGGTCTGCCCCCCTTCCTGGAGCCCAGGATTTTACCCACTTCTGGAAGGCCATAAATAAAGGCCAAATGGATTGTATAAGATGTTCATGAAACGTAGGTTTCCACACATTAAAATCTGTAGCAAGAGACATCATGCCTTCAACTTAACCAATATCCTACGTTAACTGAAGGTTCAGAGTTATTGTCCTACTCATTTGATATTGTTTGTAAAAATGTGCTTGTCTTATCAACACAGTAACAGTAAGGTGGAAAGTAAGAAAAACAATTCTCAAGAAATTCCTTCTGGAGGTCGCTAATCCCACCGTGTTGGAGGCCAAAGCATCTTGCCTTCCTCCTCCTCCGTCGTATCTGGGTCCTCCTGACCTCAGGGCTGCAGGGGCTCCTTGTTTCTGTTGGTACCAGGATAGACACTGATGGCCAGATGACTGTCCATTGTAACAATCACCATAGACATTGCTGCTGGTTCTACATTTCAGAGAGACTGTCTGTCCTGGGAGAACAGCTTCAACAGCAGGAGTCTGAGTCACAGTGTACTGACCTCTGGATTCTGTAAATAAAAACATGTACTGTATGTATTTGAAAGAAATAAAACATTCTTTTCAATATAAATAACAGTAGCAGAAAGCCAAGGTCCAGATGAAGATGGTTGTTGTGTGTTCAGTTGTCATGAAGGACAGCTCTTAGTCATGAAGTGTTAAACTCACAAGGTTATAAACACTCAAAAATCACTGAATCATGTGCTGTCTATACAGAGCATCATCACTATGCAAAGAAAGATTCTGGTCTCCTCATCAACCATTATTCACTAAATGTAGATACAACAGATCCATCAAATCCATCCTGTCCATTTTAGTCTGTATAAATATTGTCAATATCTATATGTAAATTAACTGATTGAATAAAATCAGTTAGTTTAAAATTTCTATCAGTGTTGTAAGACAATAACCTAATGAATTCTGGTAACCGGATATCTAAGTATGTCCAAGGTGAATGTCACGGTTGGGTTGGTAAAACACAGGCGCAGAGAACGAAAGGTGATGGTAATCCATAAATTTAATCAAAACAAAGGTAAACACAAAACAAAAAGCAGCAACCAGTGACGTAGGGCATCAGGAACAAACAGAAAACCAAAGTGAACCACACCGGGTGTGGCCACACAGAAAATATATATAGGGTCCCCAATTGCCTGCCTCCAATTGGGGAGCCAAAAAGGATCGGAGGTGGCTAGAGGGGCCACCTTCCATCCTGTCCTGACTATGGCCCTAGCCCAGTGCAGACTAGGGGCATAGCCAGGACGTGACAGTACCCCCCCCCAAAGGCGCGGGCTCCTGACCGCAAGACCGGGAATAACCCCGCGGGCGGGGGGGTCGGGACGATGACACCTGGACAGGTGGAGGCTCCGCACCCGGAGCCACCGGTACAGGCCGGGGAGGCGGAGCAGTCGGGACAGGCCGAGGAGGTGGAGCCGCCGGAGGGTCAGGAGCCGGCGGAGGGTCAGGAACCAGGAGACCCGGCAGAGGGTCAGGAACCAGGAGAGCCGGCAGAGGGTCAGGAACCGGCGGAGGATCAGGGGCCAGGAGAGCCGGCGGAGGGTCGGTAGGGGTCCTCCTCCTCCTCTGTCTCGCTATCTGGCCAACACCGGAGTTCCCCTACCGTCCATCTCTGCCGTGTTTCTATTTGGTGGTTCATTCTGTCACGGTTGGGTTGGTAAAACACAGGCGCAGAGAACAAAAGGTTCTCTGTCTTTTTGTTTTGTGTCTAAACACAAAACAAAAAGCAGCAACCAGTGACGTAGGGCATCAGGAACAAACAGAAAACCAAAATGAACCACACCGGGTGTGGCCACACAGAAAATATATATAGGGTCCCCAATTGCCTGCCTCCAATTGGGGAGCCAAAAAGGATCGGAGGTGGCTAGAGGGGCCACCTTCCATCCTGTCCTGACTATGGCCCTAGCCCAGTGCAGAGATGGCTAGGGGCATAGCCAGGACGTGACAGTGAAGGCGCTTGTGTCTCTCTTTTGGTCCTTCCATTTGGAGCAGAACAGAAACAAGTCGTAGGAGGTCTGCTAACTTTGACCAAGAATTATGGTTGCCATGGCGGCTTAGCATTTTTTCTATTTTCATGATTGTGTAACGACTTATATTAGGGAGAAAGCAACAATGTGATCTTAAAACAATGCGTGGTGCTTTGTTCACTGTATTGTTCTCGTGTGATGAGTAAATTGTAATAGTTGAACTGTTATCGGTGTTTTAGACTGTCTTTAAACTTTAGTCAGGGCAATAACTAAAATGAACAGGGGATTTGCTCCAAAGTAGGAGAGAGAGGGTATTGGATCTCACTGTCACGACATTATTAATATCCTGACAATTAATAAATTAAACAATTATTATATCCTGACACTCATGAATGTGATCATACCTGATTTTAACTCTTTCTACATGTTCCCAGATAATGTTATTTGTTCCACAGCTTTGAGACAATTACAGTCTTCTCAACTTCCGTGGAACGAGGTGAACATCTAGAGAACATATTGATACATGTAAAGAATAAAAGTCAAGACCAATAACAACAACAATTTCTAGAACAACAAATAACTTTCAGATCATGTCAAATGTAACAATTCGCAGCCGTGATTATGATGATTTTGAAAAGGTTGATATTAATTATGAGGTTAAGTATGATGAATTTGGTGTCAAAGGTCATTGTTGTGGGGACCCCTGAGTGGTAGTGTTTCAAAACTTCAGATTGAACAGGTTTATAGGTGAAGTTTTACAACATGTAACAAGTCACAACCATCATGTGTGATTCTAATGATGATGGAGAACATGTGATATGAATGACCCTTTCTAACCTTATATAAGTTGACTTCCTCTACTGACCAGTGTTCCATGTCACTGTCTCTTCCCCCTCAACACCTGCAGTAGGTCCCAGCTGCAACAGTTCAGTCACTGTGCAGTCTGACTGAGGGAGGTTTTTGTACGACTCTGTATCACTGTGTGAACACATGTACACTATTGGGATAGTGAAAACTCTGACAGTAGTAATCTCCTGTATCTTCAGTCTGAACTCCACTGATGGTCAGAGTGAAGTCACTCCCAGATCCACTGCCAGTGAATCTAGATGGAATCCCTGACTGAAGTATATTAGCAGAGTAAATTAGGAGTTTAGGAGCCCCTCCAGGTTTCTGTTGGTACCAGGCTAGACACTGACGGTCATATGATGACTGACCATTCCAACAGTCACCATACACATTACTGCTGGTTCTACATTTCAGAGAGACTGTCTGTCCTGGGAGAACAGCTTCAACTACAGGAGTCTGAGTTACTGTGACCTGACCTCTGGATTCTGAAAAAGAGAATATAATAATTTTACATCATTAGGTATAAGTAGCATTTTCTAAACAGTCTTTCAGTTAACTCATATATTTTACTTTTCATTACATAAAGATGAAACCAATTTTTCTTTACCTTTAAAGCAGAGGACAAGTGTCCAGATGAAGATGACCATACAAGTCATGGTTGTTGTGGATTCAGTTGTAATGAACAACAGCTCTCGGTCATGAAGTTCTCAACCCACTGGGCTATAAACACTATATGAGGAACTGGGCAGCTGGATTATGCAAATTACCGTTTTGAATCTATTGCAGTCTGAGTAGGCTCCAATTATTTGAATATATTTTGCCCGGCATGTGTTACCTTATCAAACAAAACAGAATCTTCTTTACTAAGATCATTTAACGAATTTCAGTTTGTGCAACTGATTATCATTGTATTATTGTGATGATTATCACATACAATTAACTGTCAAACATGGTTGGTTTTATTTGTAGGCTCTATATATTTACTATTTTAATTTAGTTGAATATATTTATATATATATATATATCTAACCAGGAAAAAAAACATTGACACCACTTCTACAAGAGAGAACTGGCCAAGAAGCCAGTAGCAATCAATACATTACATAATTAAAACATACAAAAATTTAAAATAAAATTTAAGAAAATGATCCAGCCCAAATAAATCATTTACAGTCTTTTTGTCCAAGCCTCTGGGGCACCAAACTAGGAGGTAGTCCTGTCCAATAGTGCAAATGCCCTGGGGACTTGCAGTAAGTACCATCTAGCAGATCCGAGTGTGGTAACTGGTAGTGGTGAAGAAGACCCGACTACAGAGGTAAAGAGGGAGTTTACCCAAATATGGCTTTGTAGATAAATACATACAAATGTAACTTTCTGCACATACAGCTCTGGAAAAAAATTAAGAGACAACTGCAAAATTATCAGTTTCTCTGGTTTTACTATTCAGAGGTATGTGTTTGAGTAAAATGAACATTTTTGTTTTGTTCTATAAACTACTGACAACATTACTCCCAAATTCCAAATAAAAATAATGTCATTTAGAGTATTTATTTGTAGAAAAAAACAACTGGTCAAAATAACCAAGCATAGATGCATTGTTTTCAGACCTCAAATAATGCAAAGAAAACAAATTCATACTAATTTTTCAACAACAAAATACTAATGTTTTAACTTAGGAAGAGTTCAGAAATCAATATTTGGTGGACTAACCCTGATTTTTAATCACAGCTTTCATGCTTCTTGGCGTGACTTCATACCACTCCTGGCACAAAAATTCAAATAGCTCGGCTTTGTTTGATGGCTTGTGACCATCCGTCTTCCTCTTGATCAAATTCCAGAGGTTTTCAATGAAGTTCAGGTCTGGAGATTGGGCTGGCCATGCCCGGGTCTTGATCTGGTGGTCCTCCATCCACACCTTGATTGACCTGGCTGTGTGGCATGGAGCATTGTCCTGCTGGAAAAAACAATTCTCTGAGTTGGGGAACATTGTCAGAGCAGAAAGAAACAGGTGTTCTTCCAGGATAACCTTGTACTTGGAATGATTCATGCGTCCTTCACAAAGACAAATCTGCCCGATTCCAGCCTTGCTGAAGCATTCCCAGATCATCACCGATCCTCCACCAAATTCCACAGTGTGTGCGAGACACTGTGGCTTGTAGGCCTCTCCAGGTCTCCGTCTAACCATTAGACGACCAGGTGTTGGGCAAAGCTGAAAATTTGACTCGTCAGAGAAGATGATCTTACTCCATTTCTCTACAGTCCAATCCTCATGGTCTTTTGCAAACTTCAGCTTGGCTCTTCTTTGCTTCTCATTGATGAAGAGCTTTTTTCTAGCTTTGCACAACTTCAGCCCTGCCCCTAGGAGCCTGTGTCGAACCGTTCTCGCCGTGCACTTCACCCCAGCTGCTGTTGGCCATTCTTTTTGTAGGTCACTTATTGTCTTCCTATGATTGTTCAGTGACATTCGAATGAGTTGACGGTCATCTTGGTCAGTGGACAGTCGTTTTCGCCCTCTGCCAGTCTGTAGCTTTGTTGTCCCCAATGTCTGTTGCTTGACCTTGTTCTTAAGAACCACTGTCTTTGGAATGTTCACGATGGAAGAAACCTGACACTCACTGTATCCCTCTGCCAGTAATGCCGGAATTGAACCCTTCTTTTCCTCACTCACAGCTTTTCTTTTCAACTCTTTTGTCACGCTGAATAGTTATTTTTTTTATTCAAATTACCTTTGAGGTACTACTGGCACTGTTTTTGCCATCGAGCTGGTCCGATTGCAAGAGGATAGTGATGACCACAACAGTGGTTTTTATACTTTTCCTTATTTAATTGGATTTGGTTCAGGTAATCACCTAATCAGTACCTCATTGAGTAAAATGAGTTGTGCCTGTGTTGGAATTTAACAGACACTGGAATGGAATGGCTGCCATACATGTTGAGATGCTGATTTAAGAAAAATTAGGAGTGGTCTCTTAATTTTTTCCAGTTGGTACCAGGCCATACAGGCCAAAGATGAACCACAGTTTGTATACGGATCACTGCTGGTTCTACATTTCAGAGAGACTGTCTGTCCTAGGAGAACAGCTTCAACTGCAGGAGTCTGAGTCACAATGTACTGACCTATGGATTCTGAAACATAAAAAAAATTCCACCAATATTAGAAAATAAAATGCAAAAATAAATGGTGTGATACAGAGCAGTACATGTTATTTAGCAGCAAATTTGCTAAATAAAACCCCATCAAAATCTGTGGATTTATGTCGCATTTGTGGTGAACCATATCAGTCTTTGAGAAACAAACATAACCTTTTCCTAGGTAAATCCTTGTTATTTTGACTGGACTACACACTCGTGTTAGAAGATATAATAGGGGTTTTCTAAAGTGGTATGTGGCGCCTGTCACAATCTTCTGCTACAATATAAAAGAAGTGTGGATGAGGTAGAAATAATTAGCTCTTTTGTGAGGGGAAAAGGCTAATTCTATACTGAATGAAAAGAGGTGGAGCAGCAGTCTCAACCCCCAGATGTACCAAAAGATTTTCGCCTAACAAATGTTCTTGTCCTCCGTCTCATTTTGACCTGCGTATGCTGCTGTGATTCCTTTTGCGTTCAGAACACAAACATGATCTTTGATTATTGAAATCAGAGGAGTAACCACTAGTAGGGGAAACCCTACAGGGACAGTTTCTGCAATTTTCCCAATAAATCAAAAAACATATACACTGGAATGGCCAATTTGCTATTAATATAAACTTCAATATGTCAACTACTGAAACAATGTATTGAAGGGGTTTTATAAAATATGTACAGGTTGCAAAATTGATTTAAATACAGTCACTCCACTGTTACAACCGTCCCAGTGTACAGGGACAGTTGTAACACATGCCGGGGATGGTTGTAACATGTCTAAATTATACATAATTAATCAATCAAATACTCGAAATGAAGAATATCATTTATCATTTACCTTATTGTGACTATTCATATCTTTTTTTAAATAATGATTACCTTTTTTCGTACTAAATTAAAATGATTTAGTGGGTAGGAAACACATGAAATCAAAATGGATGAGTTTAAGGACAACATTCCCAACGAGAGAGAGGGGCAGGGACTCGACAGTCCACACTGATGGAATCATTCCAACTCACAGTTGTGGCAAGTGTAATGGTCACTTCCATCTGTGCAGTGCACAGGCACTCCCATCATTTTGTGCCCAGGCATTACAGGACCAGCACTGGAGTCAGACAACCCTTGACCTGGAGTAGCTGTGCAGGCATGCAATGCTTGCAATACTGTAAGAAACAGACTCCATGAGGTTGGCTTGGGGGCCTGACGTCCTCTAGTGGGACCTGTGTTCACAGCCCAGCACCGCGCAGCTCGATTGGCATTCGCCAGAGAACACCAGAATTGGCAGGTCTGCCATTGGCGCCCCGTTCTCTTCACTGATGAGAGCAGGTTCACACAGAGAACATGTGACCGATGTAGAGGCTTATCCTTGGAGGGTCGCGCAGACCTCCACGTGCTAGCCAACGGTACCCTGACTGCTGTTACGTACCGGGATGAAATCCTCAGACCCATCGTCAGAACTTACGCTAGTGCAGTCGGCCCTGTGGTCCTCCTGGTGCAGGATAATGCCCGGCCTCGTGTGGCCAGAGTGTGTAGCCACTTCCTGGATGACAAAGGCATTGATGCCATTGACTGGCCCTCACGTTCCCCAGACCTGAATCCAATTGAAAACCTCTGGGACGTTATGTATCGGTGCACCCGACGCCGCCAAATAGCTCCACAGACTGTAGAGGAGCTCACTGATGCCCTGATCCAGGTCTGTGAGGAGATCCCCTAGGACATCATTTGCGGTCTCATCAGGAGCATGCCCAGATGTTGTCAGGAGTGCATTCAGGCACGTGGAGGCCATACACACTACTGAGTCACATTATGAGTTGTCATGATGAAATTCACGCAAGTTGGAACAGTCTGTGATTTCAATTGTTTTTTCAGTGTGAGTTTGAATCCAGCCCTCATTCGGTTGGTGACTTTAGTTTCCATTGACCATTGTTACATCATTTTGTTCTCAACAAATTATACAATGTACTGTAAAGATTTTGATTGTTAATATATTTCATTCATCGAGAACTGATGTGTGATTTGTGTCTTCCCTTAATTTGAGCAGTTTATTTAGCATGCTAAAGGCAAATATGGGATTCCAGTGACCACAGCTCTGGAAAAAATTTAGAGACCACTGCACCTTTTTGTTTCCTTTCCAAAAAAGTTGAAAAGGAATGTTTTGAATGAGGAACAGAGGGGTTCAAATTTAGAGACCATTGCAAATTGAACGCTTCTGTTCCTCACTCAAAACTTTCTTTTTCAACTTTTTTGGTGCAGTGGTCTCTTAATTTTTTCCAGAGCTGTATTAGCATGTAACTGATTATCATTGACTTAGCATTTGATCTAGTTTATTGTAGGCCTTTGTGTTTTTAAAATATAAAAGAACGTTCAGGGACTCTTGTAACAAGGCATTACAACCATCCCAGTATCACCAGCCATGTTTTCACTTCATGTGTACTAGCCAGACTGCTAGCTTGACACATGTTAGTCGTCTCTAGTTTTAGCTTACAAAACAGTGATTCTAATAATATTTGTTTGGATTCCTAGATATTTAAATTTCAGGACAGTATCCAAAAAATACATCTGATAGAAAAGTTATATTTTGACCTCAAAAAACACTTTGTTGGTAACTTTCTCTGGGATTTTCAAATTTCACTCCTTTTTTGTAAGCAAGAAGACAATCTAACTGAACATATTCAGAGTGAGTGTAATCTCTCTATCTTGTTTCTGATTGTAGGAATTCAAGGTGTTACAACCACCCCATGTTACAACTGTCCCTGGTCTCCCCTACCATTGACCTGTCTGTTGTCAATTTCAATAAATCGCAGACTGTCGGACAATTTTGATAAATTATACTGTTACCATAGCCTGTAGTAAGGCACGCCAAAACATCTCTTTTTTTCAGAACAGCATTTAAGCCGAGAAGTTGTAATGGCTTTATTGACTCTTATGAATAGAGCACAGTTCATGCAAAATAGAATTAATCTTTTCTTCTTTTCTGATATGGTGCAACCTAGGTTGGAACTAAAAACTTTCAGGAAATGTGTTCTATCTAGAATAAATAGTGAAACCACACTAAGCCACGTTCAACAAGCCTGTGAGTGGAGGTTGATTTGGAAACTAACATCCGATAGAAAGTTTTCAGCGGCAATTTTTTTTAATAGATACGTTTACAGACCTCCAAGGAGCCCAGATGAGATTGGAGGTGTGGCCTCGTGAGATTAGTCCTTGGAGAACAGCTTCAACTACAGGAGTCCGAGTCACAGTGATCTGACATCTGGATTCTGAAATATTAGTAAATACACACAAATTAAGGAAATAAAACACAGAAACCACTTGTCCTGAACATTTTTCCTTTGTGTAGATTGAAGTATTTTTCAGTATTGCATGTAATATATCTTACCCTGCATATAAAACATCATTTGATGTGTCATTACAGTCTTTTCAGTATAAGTTCAACAAAGAAGATGCTCAGCATATGGGGATTGAGCAATCTGCAATGTGTAGACTCTGTCAGGAGGAAACCAAAACAGTGGAGCATCTCTTCTGAAACTATCCAGTAGCCGTTAACTTCTTGAACCAAGTTCACGAGTGGCTGATGTCTCGTGGTATAGTATCAACTTAGAACTTAATATACAGAAAGTGTTTCTAGGTGATTTGAGAGACCACACTCATTCAATCGAAAACATGAATCTGCTTTTAGGTAAAACATTCATCTTCAAAGCTACATCTAAGGATTCCGTACAGTTAACAAGAATCAAATATTTCATAAACAGTGGCCATGACACCGTTGTCTGGTCATTGCTGGGACCCATACTCTAGGGGATGTCTGGGCATGACAGTGTGGTGGGCCAATTGACTGAATTGACATGAGTGACGCAATCACTTTAAAAATGGTTCATCCTCCAACCCTTCCCATTATGAGTCCTGAAGTGTGGCCAGTGAGGAGGGCTGGTTAGCCAAAGATCCTAACTGTGATACTGGAACAACATACGACAGGCACAGTCACACATCTGGCCACAACATACATGCTTGAAGCATATACTTGCACACTTACTGACAGTGTTCTGTACCATCAGCTGTGGGCCTTGTCATAGTTCTCTCTAGAGCCTGTGTGCCGTCTGTGCTGAACCTGTCTGGCCTTCCATAGGTGTGGGCTCCACCAGCAAGCGCTGGATTGTTGTGTTGTGTCAGTACTGTCTAACTTTTCATGCCAATTTACACGTGTGTAGGAATTATTTGTTGAGTGTCTGGATATGCTTGTGCAGGCATTTAAAAAGGGGGTTGTTGAAATTTTGATAATATCTATGGTACCAACTGCATGTTGGTGGTCTTACCTGATCTGGAACCCAGAAAAAAAAAAATCTTACCATTGAAGCAGAATCCAAGTGTCCAGATGAAGATGTTTATAATAGTCATGGTTGTTGTGGGTTCAGTTGTCATGAAGGTCAGCTCTCAGTCATGAAGTGTTAAACTCACAGGGTTATAAACACTCCCAGATCACTGAATCATGTGCTGTCAGACCATCATCACTATGCAAATAAGATTCTGGTCTTTTCTCCATTCACCATAATTCAGTAAATGTAGACAATAATAATTCATCAGATGAATATCTTTCATACTAGATATTAAACTTTTATCAATTTTATTTCTGACCGAGGCTTTGTACTGCTAGCTGACAATGTTAGATTGCAAGCAAAAGTCCGGGACTAGGTTTCCAGAACATGTTTTCAGAAAATTTTTCAGTACAATTATGGACGTGAACAAAGTGTTATGCTGGTTGAGGGGCAGGTTTGTCCTCAACTCCAGACACTCTTCCAGGCAATCCACCTGATCCGTTAGGTCGTGTTCTAGGAGCCTGAAACACACAATTTGACATTGGTGTTGGAGAACTATTGGGAGATCTATTGGGTCAAGACACATTTGATTTGGTTTTAGTTTTTGTGTATATTATTTGCGGTATGTGGTTCTCTTTTGTTCATCTTTTTAATGTTGATGTTATTTTTCTTTAACTCAGTGGTCATGTTGGTGGGAGGGAGGGGTATTTGTTTGATTACTAGAATATAAATGACATGATGGGTGGGTTATGGGGTGTTTGATTACTGGAATATAGATGACATGGTGGGTGGGTTATGGGGTGTTGGATTACTGGAATATAGATGACATGGTGGGTGGGTTATGGGGTGTTTGATTACTGGAATATAGATGATATGGTGGGTCAGGTTAGATTACTGGAATATAGATGAAATGGCGGGTGGGTTGTGGGGTGTTTGATTACTGGAATATAGATGACATGGTGGGTGGGTTATGGGGTGTTTGATTACTGGAATATAGATGACATGGTGGGTGGGTTGTGGGGTGTTTGATTACTGGAATATAGATGACA
>JACXGI010010977.1:0-26194 GCA_016801175.1 Esox masquinongy | reverse complement strand
GGTGGCTGGCGTCTCCCTTAGAGATAGGGTGAGAAGCTCAGTCATCCGTGAGGAACTCGGAGTAGAGCCGCTGCTCCTTTGCATCGAAAGGGGCCAGTTGAGGTGGTTCGGGCATCTGGTAAGGATGCCCCCAGGACGTCTCCCTAGGGAGGTGTTCCAGGCACGTCCAGCTGGGAGGAGACCTCGGGGTAGGCCCAGGGGAGAGATTATATTTCGACACTGGCCTGGGAACGCCTCGGGATCCCCCAGTCAGAGCTGGCAAATGTGGCTCGGGAAAGGAAAGTTTGGGGTCCCCTGCTGGAGCTGCTGCCCCCGCGACCTGATACCGGATAAGCGGATGAAGATGATGATGAAGTATCAGTTGTATGTTTTCATATATTTAAAATCAGAGTTTAACAACTATCATTGCACTGAGCTAAAAAGACTGTCACATGAAATATTAGGACATTTTACATCTGAATCTGGCTGCCTGTTACAGGAGAAGACTTAGTGATGTTTTACTGGCAAAGGGAGATTCTACAAAGAATTGAAGTGCTTAACAAAACAGAAAAAAAGAAAGGATAGAAAAAAGTTAAATTATCAAACAAAGAGTCAATATGATAGCCAAATTGGTTATGAAATAATAGTTGCAAATGCCTTGAAAATAATGTAAAAGCCTGGATTGAAGCCTTAATAACATTAATATCATATCTTGGAGAAATGCTATTATCCTGAAATGTCTTTCAAAAAGATTGTTTCCTGCCAAGCAATAACCATCAGACGATGCCCCACTCACAAATTATGTAATAATAATTCATCCATATTCAAGATTTTATCATGAATTATGAAATTAAATGCTATGAAAACATTATATCAAACATAGCTGTAACTATGGCATAATTGTTTCTATGGCTAATCCATGTGATTGAGTCAGAAAAAACTGTCTGCTGTTCATTTTCCTAACAATTTTCGTAAATGTCCTCATTCATGTCATGAGCTTTGTCCTGAATGGAGACATTAACGTAATCATGATCATCTTCTTCATCATCACTGTTTGTAGTAACATGAAACCCAGATAGAACTCTAACACCATCATTCACTTTTTCATGGCCTCTCTGGTAAAGGACATTTTCAACATTCACATAATCTCCTTCTTCTTCTTCTGTGCCTCTGTCATATCTGTTATTGATACCTGTCACATAAACACTGGTTCATTAATATTACCAACAGCAAAATCTGGATGACAGAAAAAATACTTCCAAATGAAATGATTTATCAACAAACACATTTCAGACTGAATTGTTCTTATACTTCCACTTGACTCAACTTTCCAATCTCAAGGTGAAACTCAAGTTCAGGTTCTGGCTTTGAGTATCAGTATAGTGAATCACTTACATTCTCTCTGGTTTGTCTCTGTAGATGGATTCCTGCTCCCCTTTGTCCTCCTCCTGACTAGATAGAGGACAACCAGAAACAGTGACAGCAGTATCAGCCCACCAGTCCCTCCAGAGGCAATGAAGGGGACCATGGATGCTGGAGACAACAGAGGTATTAAAAAAAGTAATAAAGATAAGTAAAGTTGAAGTGGACAAATTAAGGTTATTTTTCATAGGACATAAAAAAACAAGCACAACACTTGAAATGAAGGTTAATGACTCATGTTAGGATACTCAAATTGTTCTACCTTAGGGTTCATAAAGGATGTTTTTGGTACAGCTTTTTGGTAAAGCTTGTGTTATTTTACCTCTAATGGTGACAGTCAGATTACTCTTAGCCGACCCTAATGCCCAAGTGGAAACGTTGACTTCATAGCTACAGCTGTAGTTCCCCTCATGTTTATACTCTGCAACAGGGAAGTGAAAGGAGGCAGAGTGGTTGACTGCTGGCTTAGTCTCAGTCCTGTTGGACCCAGAGAAGTCCAGATGGAAGAAGCCTCCAGGATACCGTGGCTGAATGGAGCAGGTGATGGAGAAGCTGTGGCCCCTGGTGACCTTTGGCCCCTTAGATCCCCAGAACATCGAACCATTTGGACCACTGAGGGAGATTTTCGGATGTAGAAGGACCACTGCAGAAAATATAAACAGGAATGTGACAGTGGTGATTCCACTCATTAAAACTGTGTGTGGTGGAGAAGGTAATCAGTCCATCAAGACTCTGCAAAACTATGATGATTAGATTCATCAAACTATCTCACCTTTAGTTGAGTTACTGTAAGGGGAGCTGACGGCCTGGCCATTAGAGGTGGTTCTATAGAGACAGCTGTATCTGCCCTGATGTGAAGCATCCGGGCAGATACAGCATTTTAAACTGGGTTAACATAACTCTGGACTGTGAGGATCCAATGGTCACATTCATGACAGAGTCTCCATTCAGGTAGAAGATGAATTCTACAGCATTACATGGGATGAGGGACGGGAGATTGCAGGTGAGTTGGACCTGCTCTCCATGTAAGACGTCAGAATATGACGGGTCCATGGAGAGGGAATGCTTCTGCAAGACCACACCTGTAGGTCAAAACATGTAGTGAACAGACATTAACTGAGGAAACAGACTGCTGGACTTTAAACTGAATTAGCCAGATACTCTGTTCCAGACTTTTTGAAACTGTAATTTCTCCAATAGGTGGCAGAACAGGGCTCAATATGGCAGTGATACTTAATGCTTACCAGGATTGTCCCATTTATGAGACATTTCTATATTTGTCAGAACATTCAAACCAAATCCTGATGTAACTGAAGTCTACACAAGAGATCAAAGAGACTCCTTTACCTGAACAAACAACACCAGCGTTGTTACCATGACCACAGTCATGTGTTCCTTGTGCTGTGCGTGAGCACTGTGTGATAGAGCACTCACTGCCGGAGCAGGCAACATCCTCCTGCCAGATGGGCCCACTGCCCTGACCAAAGTAGACCGTCTCTGCTGTCCCACAACCCAGGTGTCTACACACCACGTTAACATATTGCAGGTCCCATGTGTCTCCACACACAGTTTTCCACTGGCCAGCTTGATAGACCTCCATCCTCCCAGAGCAGAGGTCTGTCCCATTAACCAGCCGGATGCTTGGTTTAACTAGGAATGAAAGAGAAAATTATGGTTTAAAGCAATAAGTTTGCAGGTAACAAGAAAGAGCATGGGGACACTAACTGAAAAGTTGCTGTATTGAATCCCTGAGCGCACATGGTAAAAGTCTATCATTGGGTCTTTGACAAAGACTGTTAACCCTTATTGCTCCAGGGTTCCTAATTGTCACTCATTTAAAACATAAAATAAACCCATTGATATAGATCAGGAATTCCACTATACCTTCCTGAACATAGTAAAACATGATCTTTCACATGCATTAAACTGAAATTGATGTTCAGCAGGAAACAAGTTAATTTACTCAATTACTAAATGTTTCCTTCACTCTGGACTAAGGTGTCAAAACTACTGGAATATGCTTCTCAGTTGGAAGTACTTTTATCAGCGCTACAAGATTCTCATTTACTGTGATAAGAGTATTACAATATGTTTAATTCATTTTACATGGGGGAGTGTTCTTACCTGAGCAGACAGCTATAGCATCTTTAGCCTGAAAACATTCTTGGTGTTTCAATCCTCCATGTGAACATTCTGTGAGGGAACTTTCATCACCTCGACACCCAACATTATCCAGCCATGTAGTCCCACCACCACCACTGTGTCCTAAGTGGGCACTATCTAGGACACTTTTAGCCCTCCCACATCCCAGCTGGACACACACCACATCGGTGTCATTGATGTCCCAGTTCTGACCACACACTCTTCCCCACTGGCCCTTGTAAAGAATCTCGACTCCCCCTGAACAGCGACGAGAGCCATTGACCAGTCTGATCTCTTCGGCTAACAAAAAGGAAATTATAGAAAAATCAGAAATAATGATTAATGAAAAATTATCAAATAAGCAATTTGACACAAAAAAATGTCCTACTCAAACATTTTATAAAAACATGCTTACTGTGAACTTTCAACTGCATTTTAAACATTAGGTGCAGGACAGAAAAACAAATCAAAGTAGTTAAAAATGTCTGCAACTCTGCTATACTCCCATGGTGTATTTATTTTAATGCACAAGAAACCCTTGATCTGAATTGGATCTTCCTCACACTTACATAAATAACCTGTGTTAACAGTGTTCAACCAATCAATGAGTGCTAGCAATTAGGTACACAAATTGTGAGATAATAGGCATTACATCCAATAATAACAAAGTAAACATAGTAAAAACAGCAAAGATCCTTGCATCCAGTTTTGTTTCATAGGCCTAGTGAGAAAAAGCATGAATTATTATGTAGAAGAATACTGGAGAGAAAGGAAAAGTGGCAATAATAGTATGAGAAGGAATCCCCCAAGAAATTAAAAATGTCTTAGAGAAAGGGTTTAATGTCTAGTTCCTCATTTAGACCTCTTGGAGAATGTGTGTGGAGGATCCACTAAAACCCTAACCTCAATAATTTTGTGTCAAACAACGTGGTCATTCAACAGGTTTGTTTCCCAGGTAGCGGAGGGAGGATAGGTTGTGCGTTACCGAGTAGAAATCCACAGTGAGGGGTCTTTTGATATCATGGTAAAAATAGGCTTAATCATTTGTGCTGTTTTGTACTGTTTTGTAAATTTTTGTTTGTTCTGCTGTAATTTTTTAGATATTCAATAAAATTGTATAGGTCATTTTGAGGTCACTCAGCCCCTCAACATGCTCCAAATTCACCCAAAAAAGCCTCCTTTGTTTGTGCTTTGTTTGTGGTTTAAATAGGCGATGACATCACCAGACACCCAACCTGCTCCAAATTGACGCAAATTAGGCTCAATCGTTTGTGCTCCGTTGACCTAAAACCACATTTGGGTGACAGTCCCCTTACCTGGGGTTTGTGATGGCCCATGGTGTAATAATTCACCATAAGCCATTCTTGACTTCTCTCCCAGCCTGGAGTTAGCATCATTAGCATCGTCCAAATCCATGTCCTGTTTGAGAAAAAACTGCATTTCACAGGAAAAAAGTATTTTACTACAACCATTGATTTTCTCACAGTACTCCTACGACCAGCTAATGAAGTTCTATTTTCTATCAACATGACATATTATTATTTGTCTCTGTATAGTACAATATAGTATAGTATACATGCAGTGTTAATTGCAATCAATATTCCATTAAAGAATATCTCATTAACAGGGTTGGGTAGGTAACTTTTTATATGTAATCCGTCACAGTAACAAGTTACCTGTCCACATTTGTAATCAGTAATGTAACTTTTGGATTACTCAAACTCAGTAACATTGTCTGATTACTTTGATTTACTTCTAGATTACTTTCATATTAAAAGGCATTAGAAGACAAATAGGAATGTAACCAGATTGTGAGATCAATACTGGTTCTTACAAAACTGGATTAGCATTTTACCTTTTTTTAGCATTTTACCCTAACTCTGCTCGTTACGTTGTGAGCTAAATCCATACTTGCCACTTCCAGGATTATTTATTCTTGCCCTGCATGTTAAAAGAGCAATATTTTATTAGCAACATGTTTTAATAATTTAATAATTGATTGCTTGAAGAGACGCAATATGAGGTACATTTCTGTTGCTATATTCTTCGAATAGACTCGGAACTGGTTATTTAGGAGACTCCTTTTTTGGAATTGGTTGGAGGATGGCACTTTGTACAAATATGTTTTGATCTGTGAGCTGTGTAGATCAATGAAAAATTATGTCATTTGAGGAACTTGTCAACAAAGGTGAACATTTTCTGTCAGACTCACATTTCCGCCGATAATCAGACATGCAGGTAAATTTGTTAGTGGTATGATTTGCAAACCAAAATGAAGCGGGATAGCTAAAATAAAGAAACCAGAGACGTGAGTATACAGTAGTTCAAAGTTCAGGTTATCACTAGTCAACACATAGCTGAAAATATTTTGGATGTTCCATTGTTGTTGCGTCTCCTCTCTCCATTTTCGCTCCTGAGTGAGCTCAAAGCTGTCAGGTACCCTGAGAGTTTTAAAAATAGGGCAGAGATAAAACAGCATTTAACTGACAACTGGTGAATTCAGTTGTTTTCTGCCCACTAGGCCGGGTCCCTGAATCTATGAGTCCCCAGGATGACACACCTAGCTTGTCATGAATGCAAGTTTTAAATTGGAAAGTGGGCTTCTCAGACAGTTTCTGATCAGTTAACAACAATATTTTTTATTATAATCAATTGACAATTATAATCAGTCAGACTCTAGTCTGTACCACTATGGCAACAGATTCAACAACAGGTTTATCAATGATGTTAGGTCTTATTTCAAAACATTCAAGGCTTCTCATTGTTCTTTGTATGTTATTGAAAACCTTATATTCAAGTTTTTAACTCAGTGTCTATGAGATATCTTTCTCATGAAGTCTGCAGTATTTCAGACTGTCCAAACATAGGTTTGATCAGTGGGAGTCGGACCCCGGATTGCGAGGATGAACACCCATTTTTGTGCTGCTCAGCGCCTCGCTATTAGTCTACAGTTGGCTAAATATTTTCAGATGTTGCAGTAGAACGAAGGACCCACAAGGAAGACCCTCCATTGTTTATGAAAGACTCTACTTCCATTGGATAAACGCCTCACATTAGCTGGAATCATTTGCATAATATTGAGCGTGGCCCAACTTCTTGACATGCCAGAACAGCTCAAATGGCCATGCCGCCTTCCCGAGATGCTTTGCGCAACCATCAACAATGCCTTGACGCTATTCATGAAAAATGGCACACCGGAACTGTGGATGGGCACCATAAGCAACCTAAACGTCTTTTGGGTTGCTGCCGTGAGAAACAATATGGGACAGACCATCGGAGTAAAAGGGGGGGTTCAGTCTGAAACATTAGATTAGATTCAACTTTGTCATTGAACAGTACAAGCACAGTACCACGAAATGCAGTTAGCATCTAACCAGAAGTGCAAATAGAGGAGGGCAGAAAATGTACAAGTATTTACAAGTATTATGTATATTGTAGGTATTATACAAGTAGAATGTGTAGATGCACAATCAAGGCAAATGCAGTACAAATGGCAATACTAAATGTGCAATTAAGACAAATGGAGGAGGGCAGGAAGTTTAGGTGTAGTGTATGTTACAAGTGAGATAATAGTTGATTGGGTACAAATGGGAATTTCTAAATGGCATTCCAGATGTGCAAACAAGGTAAATGAAGGAGTAATGTAGTAAGGTAGCATGTGCAACTGAAATGCAGGGATAGCAGCGATGAGGTTCCTGAGGTAGACACGTACCTGTAACAACTGAAAACTACCATTATCAGGCTTTGCAAGGCAGTGATAGAGTAGTACAAGGGAGTAGTGCAACAATGTCCCTGAGAGGCGGAGGGGTATGGATAGTGATGGGTCTACAGAGTTCTCTGGGTCACAGAGTTAAGCAGGGTTACAGTAGATGGGAAGAAACTGTTCCTGAGCCTGCTTGTGCGGGACCAAAGAGACCTGTACCACCTGCCTGATGGTAGGAGGGCAAACAGTTTGTGGCATGGAGGTGAAGGGACCCTGATGATCCCGCACGCCCTGCGCAAACGCCGCTTACGCTGGAGGTCTGCGATGGTAGGAACCTGTGCACCAGTGATGCGCTGGGCGGTTTTCACCACCTGTTGAAGTGCCTTCCGGTCGGCAATGGAGCAGCTGCTAAACCACACTGTGGCGCAGTTTGTTAGAATGCTTGAGATTGTGCAGCGGTAAAAGTTCACAAGGATCTGGGAGGACAGGCAGGCTTTCTTCAGCCTCCTCAAAAAGTACAGGCACTGCTTTGCCTTTTTGAACAGGGCTGAGGTGTTGAGTGTCCAGGAGAGGTCCTCGGGGATGTGGACACCCAGGAATTTGAAGCTGGACACACGATCCACCACAATACCATCAATGAGACTGGGGCGTGGTTGCAGCCTTTAGACATCCTGTAATCCACAATGAGCTCTTTGGTTCTCTCTGCGTTGAGGGCCAGGTTGTTGCCAGCGCACCATATCTACAGACGCATGACCTCCTCCCTGTAGGCTGACTCGTCATTGTCACTAATCAGGCCTACCACTGTGGTGCCGTCTGCGAACTTGACGATGGTGTTGGAACTGTGTACAGGAACGCAGTCGTGGGGGAAGAGGGAGTACACAGGAGAGGGCTCAGCACACAGCCTTGTGGAACACCAGTGTTCAGGATCAGGGTGGAGGAGGTGAAGTTGTCTAACCTGACAGAATGGGGTCTGTTGGTTACTAAGTCCAAAGTCCAGTTGCAGGGAGAAGGGCTGATCCCCAGGCCATGGAGTTTGTTGACCTGCCTAAAGGGGATGACAGTGTTGAATGCTGAGCTGAAGTCTATGAATAGCATTCTCACATAGGTGTTGGTTTTGTCCAGGTGGGTCAGGGCAGAGTGTAGAGCCGTGGAGAAGGCGTCCTCTGTAGACCTGTTTGACCGGTGGGCAAACCGGGAGGGATCCAGTGTTGGGGGGAGGCAGGACTTAAGGTGGGCCAGAACTAGTCTTTCGAAGCACTTCATGATTGTGGGGGTGAGTGCAACCGATCAGAAGTCATTCAAACTAGACACAGTCGACTGCTTTGGCACTGGCACAATGGTTGCGGTCTTGAAGCACGTGTAATCATTAGGTAAGGCCTGCATGTAATCATTAGGTATTCCAGATTGATTGAGCAGTGACTCTTGGTTAAAGTTAGTGTTTGTACACCATGTTTTGTTTACATAAACGCACAATCCACCCCCTCTGTTCTTACCCGAGTCCACTTCAATCCAATCTGCCCTGAAGACATTGTGGCCATCCAGCTCAATTACGTTGTCGAGTATGTTGTTGTTAAGTCATGTTTCGGTGAAAATCATGACACCAGTGACTGTACGTTAGCGAGGAAAAGGCTAGGTAGTGAAGGGTGATGGGGGCTAGCTTTAGCCTAGCCCGGGTGCCTCCACGCTTCCCACACCTTTGTTTATGATTTTGATGATGCCTCTTGGCACTACCAGTCGGCAATGTGAATATTGTCTCACGGGGCGTCCTCACAATCTCCGGTGGAAGGTGAAAGTTGCAAAAAATTATTTCTGTGCATTGTGCTCTGATGTCCAGGAGCTCTTGTTGGCTATATAGAGTGCATGCTAGGCTGTACTGAGTGAATAAGCTAAGAACTATTAAGTAAATAACTGCTAATTTGCAAAAACTGGGTGGACGCTGAGCCGCGTGATGTGCACACCCTGCCATCTTGGTCACATAAATAATGTATTAGAAGGCATGATTTAATTTGAGTATCAATTTGAGTAACACGATCAGATCTTAAGACAATATTTTTTTCATAAAACATAATGTATTATAATATTGTTTTTAATATTATTTCAGTTTGAACTTTCACAGGGTCCTAGGCCTTCTGGGCCATAGGCGGGTGCTTACCATTCCTAATGGTAGCGACCATCACTGAATGTCACCAAGGACCAAATCCTTGTGAATGAGTCATTCCTTCTCGGTTAAGGAGATCTGCTACTTCCATCAAAAAATAGGACATCTGCTACAGTTAAATTGCATGAAGGATACATTTATTTCTGCTGTATTCTCAATTGCACTAATATTAGGGGCATTTCCTGCAGACACAGTATCATTTGGGTAAAAAAATAAGAAGTGTTTTCTTTTCAAAAATAAATCAGCATTGTCAATGCTACTACTGTGTAGTGGGGAAAAATGATAGGCCTTTGCTCAATGCAGATACACAAGAATCAAAAAGGGGCTTTGTGGATACATGCAGCATATGCAAGTGCATTTATGTAGATGTGTTTTACAGGATGTGTGTGCCCTGGCAAAGATCCTATACTGTTTCAAATGTCTGTTCTTGTGTATTAAAATAAACTCCACATGGGAGCAATCCAGAGTTGAGGACATTCTATTCTTCTTAAAAATACATTCTAACATGTCATCTAATATGTTCTGGGGATTTTTGTTCATTTGCACCGGAACACTCACCTGGAAATGAAGATAAAGCCATTTGAAAAACTGTAGGGGAGAAAAACAGACCAAACATATTACAACAGAAAAGGGTTAATAGTTGTATGCGAAGTGTAACAACAAATTCAGCCGCTTAGGCTAACGTTTTCTACAACCCCGTTTCCAAAAAAGGGGGGATCCCCACCACAGATTTTTTTTAAATTTACAAATTCACTGACACATGGGATTAACCTTTTATAATCTTTTTACAACCACGATCCCAACAAAGTTGGGACACTGCGTAAAATACAAATAAGAACAGAATGCAGTGATGCGCAATCATTTATCTGTATATTTAATTGAAAATATTTCAAAGACAACCTATTAAATGTTGAAACTGAGAATTTCTATTGTTTTGGAAGAAAGTCATTTTGAATTTGATGCCAACAACAAGTTTCAAAAAAGTTGGGACAGGGGCATATTTACCATTGTTGCATCACCACTTCTTTTAACCGTACTGTAGCGTTTGGGAACTGGAGACCAATTGCTTTAGTTTTGAAAGTGAAGTGGGAGTCCAATTGCATTAGTCAGTTAAGCTGATTTCAGCAGCTCAACAGTTCGGGGTCTCCTTGTTTCATAATGCGACAAATGTTTTCAAGGTCTGGACAGCAGGCATGCCAGTTTAGCACCCGGATTTATTACTACGGAGCCATGCCTATCAGAAATCAGGCTTGGACCCAAATGCACGACACAGGAGGCAGGAACTACCGTTCAGGTGTTTCATAGAAACAGAGTCGGAAAGCAAGAATCGAGCAGTCAAACAGGCAGGGGTTCGGTACACAGGTGATCTCGGCGAAGGTACAGGCGGACGATGAGCAGGAAACCAGAGTAGGTGAACAGGCAGGAGTCTGGTACACGGGATAACTAAACACAGAGCTTTGGGAATACAAAGAAACGAGAATGCGGAACGACTAGAAAGAACACAAGGCAAACTGGCAACTGGAACAAACAGAGAAGACAGGTTAAATAAGCAGGGATAATGAGGGGATGGGGGACACCTGGTGGGGTTGAGACAAGACAACGCAGGTGAACAGAATCAGAGTGAGGACATGACAGGACCCCCCCCCCTACCCAGGGGCGCCACCTGGCACCCCACCTAAGGCCGTACCCACCCGAAGTGCATAAGACTTTTGCAAAGCACTTATGCACCATATGGCAGTAGATGTAAAACAATACACACTACTATTCAAATGTTTGGGGTCACATAGAAATGTCCTTGTTTTTGAAAGAAAAGCACATCTTTTTGTCCATTAAAACAATATCAAATTGATCAGAAATTGTAGACATTGTTAATGTTGATAATGACTATTGTAGCTGGAAACAGATGATTTTTAATGGAATATTTACATAGGCGTACAGAGGCCCATCATCAGCAACCATCACTCCTCTGTTCCAATGGAACCTTGTGTTTGCCAATCCAAGTTTATTATTTTAAAAGTCTAATTGATCATTAGAAAACCCTTTTGCGATTATGTTAGCACAGCTGAAAACTTTTGTGCTGATTAAAGAAGCAATAAACCTGGCCTTCTTTAGACTTATTCTGTATATTCAGCATCAACGTTTGTGGGTTTGATTACAGACTCAAAATGTCCAGAAACAAAGAAGTTTCTACTGAAACTTGTCAGTCTATTCTTTTTCTGAGAAATGAAGGCTATTCTATGCGAGAAATTGCCAAGAAACTGAAGTTCTCTTACAACATTTTGAACTTCTCCCTACAGAATAGCACAAACTGGCTCTAACCAGAATAGAAAGTGGTGTGGGAGGCCCTGGTTCACAACTGAGCAAGAGGACAAATACAATTGAGTATCTAGTTTGAGAAACAGATGCCTCACAGGTCCTCAACTGGCAGCCTCCTTAAATATTACCCACAAAACACCAGTCTCAACGTCATCAGTGAAGAGGCGACTCCGGGATTTTTACCAGTGAAATGCAAAAATCTCATATTACGTGATTAAATATAAAGTGCTGATGGTACGTATACAGAATTAAAGGAAATGGATATAGGGAAATAGGGCAGGACTGAAATTATCCTTTTATTAACGTCCAGTGTGAAGTCATTAGTAATTTAATAGTTGCAAAAATATATTTTCGGATTCCTTTTCCCAACACTTGTGTTGAGTAAGATATTATTTTAACAGAAAAATTACAAGAAAAAAATATATTACCTGTATAGGTTGCTAGATCAATAGATAAATAAAAAATCATTTCTCTATGCTTTATTGGGCGGTAACAGTGGGAAAGACATACTGTAGGAGAGATTGCTTCTGTAAAAAAGCTGTTGTCAGGACTCGAACCCACACTGCAGCACTAAATGTGAACAACGGACAAAGGCTCAGATCACTGGACAATACTAGTATCAGAAAATGTGCAATTTTGAAACAGCTTGTTTGAAATTGTTGTGGTTTGTGGTGTTGTTCTTTTCTCAAATTTAAGCTTTATACAAAATTAGTATAGGATTCATTGTGGGTGGGTTTTAGGACTCACTTCCCTGTTACTTGACAACATTCAGTGAGAACATTATTACTTATTTCAGAACCCTTTGTTAATTCCTTTTTTTGGTTGGTTTGGTTTTCAGAGTGAATGTCAATATACCATGATTGTTTGAAAGTCAAGCCTTATTTTTGTATTGATGTGTACTTTTTCTTGCAATTTTAATGCCCTGATTTTACTGTTTATTAAGGAAATAGGCTGTACATCACATATGTACGTGTAATGTAAACGTTGATTTAAAAATTCGCAATCACAAAAGTGACTACATAAAAAGAGACACCGATGTATACTTCAGATTCAACAGCTTGCAACTTTACATTTGTATTTAATTTATCTCAATACATTTTGTACTATTTTATCACTAAGCACCTCCTTTTGAAATTGACGAATGATTGTAAGCTAAATATGATTTACATTTGTCAACATAAAGTATGGATAACCATCCCTTAAAATATTTTTAAAGCAAAGCAGTGTTCACAACTTTCTACATTTTCTGGAAATGTGATGTCATTTAAACTCTCCCATTGCTAGAGGAAGGACAATTCTCCAAACGCTTATCTTCATATTAGAAAAAAAGAAAGGGACTTTCTCCAGTAGAACCTAAGCTTTCTAGTGAAAAGTGTCTCTAACACAGAATGTCTAGTGAATGTAAGATACGTTACGTCATTTGTGGATGTACACCCAGTACGCAGCTCATCTATAACTTCCTAATTGTTTGATTTGAAAGTGTTTTGGCCAGTAAACGTAAAGTACCTTTTATGATTGGCAGAAAAACGAAGGAAGAAACAAAAATGAAAGCCTAACTGGATGGTCTTTACCTCAGAAGTGTATTAGGGCAAACAAAAGACCCAAAAGTCTACTGGGTCAACACCTTCTACCCCCTACTGAGTAGAGGCATAACAGAGGAACTCATTTTACATTTTAGTCATTTAGCACAGTGGTTCTTATACTGGGGGGCGCGACCACTCTAGGGAGGGGTTGCAAGATTATTTCTGTCTGAATGTATTAAACATTCAGATTTTTTAAATTAAAAATGTAAATCTATTGTTTTTTTAATACGCTATTAATCTATTTATTTATTCATTTGTCATATTTCCCACCGGACATTTCATCTGCCGGACAACTACACCTGATATTGGCAAAAATGTAAACACAGGTGCATATAGTTTTCCTTGGTTTTGTTCCGTGTGCACTTGCCATTTTCATTGATAGGCTAATTATTTAGCATAATAGCTACATTTGATGAATTATGCTCGATTTGCTTCAATCTTGCTCTTGACTTGAGCCTGGTTTCCCAAAGCACCAAGATGATTGTAAGATGCATGTAAGTGCCTCGTTATTTAATCAGTGTATTTCCCAAATGCATCTAAGCGGCACGTAATGTCACAAGCTAATTAACGAGTACTCCGGACCACTTGTTAGTCCAATGTAACAGGCACTTTTCTGTTTTTGTGAAATAGCGCCTCCCTCAACAAGGAGTGAGTGCAAACATGTTAATATTAAGGCAATAGAAGAAATATCAAAACAGTTCTAATTTAGACCAATTTATTTAGACAAATTATCTAATAAGTGTGTGAGTGGATATGAATGTAATTCAATGCAGTTGTCAACTGAGGATAAAGAAAAATGTACATAAAACAAGAAATAATTAAGAAAAAAAGTGTTCAAAATTAACGTTCACGAGTCTGAAACCCCGCATTGTAGGCTACTGGTAGGCTGCTGTCTTTGATGGACTGGTGCCTCTACCTCGTCAAGAACATTGATTTCTTCAGCTCTGAATGCTTGTTTTCTCTTGCGTTCCATTTTTTTTTCGAACAATTAGAATGGATTTTTCCACTATGATTTATATTCTTAGTTAACCAATCATGTGTTGATTACTGTGTGACTTAAGTAACATATATTCTATATAGCTACCGGAGGAACTGATAATTGGATGTCACATGATTGATTTCCAGAGATACGATTTTGATTGGCTGAAGTCCACCCCATTGGTTGGATATAATGTTTTGTCCGCCCTAAATTTCACTACTTCTTGGAGTTTTACATTTTTCTATTGATGCCTAAGTAGTAGTAGAATACATCGCCAGTGATATTATATGCTACTGCTAATAAGTAATCAAGCTCTATTGAAATAGAATAGGCTATATTATAAAACATATTCATGACCTAATTCCATTCCAAACGGCCGTAACATAGCACTTACAATGCACTTTATAAAGAGCGACAAATGTGATGGTTTGGGAAACAGGCTTAAGTCTGTCGTAAAAAAGTCCATCTTAAGGCTACGTGCATCGTTAAACTGTCGTAAGTGCCACGTTATCGGGAAACCGGGCCCAGATTGCCTCGGTGTGTGCAGGCACTCGTTAATTCAGTTTTTAATGTACAGCTCCGGAAAAAATTAAGAGACCACTGCACCTTTTTCTTTCCTTTCCAAAAAAGTTGAAAAGTAAGGTTTTGAGTGAGGAACAGAGGGGTTCAATTTGCAGTGGTCTCTTAATTTTAACCCTTCTGTTCCTCACTCAAAACCTTCCTTTTCAACTTTTTTGGAAAGGAAAGAAAAAGGTGCAGTGGTCTCTTAATTTTTTCCAGAGCTGTATTTTCAGATCGCACCAGTAAAAGCCACGGAGGGAAATTTTCCAGACACAGTGTTCAAGATGAACACTAAGATGCAGTGGTAAGGCACCATTCTTCCGGGAACCATTGCAGTTGGTTTTCTGGTGGTAGAGGTCTTTCGGTTATGGTGCAGAGTTTAGCCAGTTTCACGTGTAGTTGTATGGCAGATGAAAATATCAATGGCCAAAATGTCCAGTGGGAAATATGCCAAATGAGGCCAGCAAGATCACAGAAAAGCATCAAGCTCCTGCTCCTCCTTATTTACTCTGACGGACTTGGAATGCAAAAAGACATACATTTAATGTAGCTAGGCTAATGTCTTAATGTAAATAACAATAGAAAAACGTGTTTCAGCATTTAATCTGCAATGGGACAACATATATTTATATCCATACATTTTAATGGGCATTATCTAATTAGGACATATGGTTGGAATTGACAAAATTTGACATACAGTAAAATATTAGTTAAAATATTTTACACACGTTTGAGTGTTTTTCTTTTGTCGATCAGAGTTGATGCAAACTGAAATATGTTTGTCTATTAAATGATAATGTTGCGCAATTAGGCTACATTATGGTGCATTGCAAAACAGTTCCAAACTAGGTTTAAACATACTGAAATGAAGAAGCAAAAGAGTTAAAGTAAATGATCTAAGCCTATAACTTTCCGCAGAGCCTTTCAAACGTTCTTTTGCACGCTTGGGCTAGACATCCTATGGAAACAGATATCATGCGCATGGTATTTGTTGAGACGTTCCAACATTGGCCTAAAATCCCTTATTCAGATTGGAAACATGATTTTGGAATCTAAATATTGTGCAAGAAGATCGTTGTCTTTAAAAATAATTGCCATCTGGCTCAAATAATTGCAATCAGGCAGTTATGTCATAATTGCGACAGCCCTAGCTACTTGGCACCATGACCTTGATTTCAATTGATTAATAACAATAATTTGTTGTTCTATTGCATCGCAAATGAAGGCATAAACTGGGTTAAGACGCCAGCTGAGTAGTACTGTAGAATAGTGTACACATTATTCCAACACAATTAAACAACACATGATGCACCCCCAGGGCCAGCCCTAGCCTTTTGGGGGTCCTAAGCAAAAATGTATTTGGGGGCCCCCTCTTCCCTGTTGGAGTCGGGGCTCACTAGCAGACTGGGGCCACCTAGCGGTCGGGGGACCCTAAGCGATCGCCTATGTTGCTTATGCCTAGGGCAAGCCCTGTGCACACCTCCTACTGGGGGTATCGCCCATTAAAGGTGATTAACGCCTGCCTGGCCAGCATTTTTGGTCTATTTTGAGATGTGTTTAAGATGTGTGTGCTTCTACCATAATTAAAAAACAATGGTAAATACAGTAGTCAGATTTGTATTGTCCAAGCTCAAAGGCTTTGGTGACAGGGCATTCTCAAGGGTTGCTCCTAGGCTCGGGAACTCTCTCCCCAAAACCATCCGTGACTCTGAGACTATCCCCATCTTCCAGCAACGCATCAAGACTCATCTGTTCAAAATCGCCTACCCATAGCCACGCCAAATCCCACACTCTCAATCTTGGTTGTTTTCTCATAGTATTTCTTTTGTTTCTTTTTGTTTTCTGTTTCCATGTCACTATTGTACAGCCTCTTTGGGTCCCTGAAAAGCGCTATATAAATATAATGTATTATTATTATTATTATAATATAGAAAATGTTTGGAATGAACAGAAAACATTTGTTCATAAGCGGGCAAGCTGACAAGCGAAGATTAGCTTGTTATCGCCATCATAATGTCTTGTCTCGAGATACTGACAATAAAGGCCACCTACAAGGTCTTACGTCTCTAGTTTAGCAACTAAAATGTAAGATTGTAAATTCTATAGCCTACGTAAGAAAATTTTAAAATGTACATTATTTAAAATGTTAATTAAACATGATTTTGATATTGCTTTTTTGACATTATTTCATTTCCAACATAATTAAATTGTCAGGCCTACTGTATCTGGCTATTGTAGTTTAACTTTTATTTATTTGTCAATATAATTGATTTAGAAAGTCCAATTTTGAAAGCTACACCCTCCTTCCATGACATTTCCTAAATACATAGGTGTAGCCTATATTACATCGTTCTGTTGTCAGAATTCTAAACTCACAAACCGAAAACTATTTAGAGACTATTTACCAGTATTCCTACTTAATAACTGATCAGCAATGTGACAGTAGTACAAGGATTGTAACAGATGCTTTGTCTCACCCGTCTCTCTCTTTGGGTTAATGTGGAGTAATTAACAATTTGTTGACTGTATTTCACTGTATTGGAAATAAACAAATTACATGTTCTGTTCAAATGCCATTTTATTAGAAACTTTAGGAAAAAAAATCAATCGTTATTTACCTCTGAAAATATTAATGAAACAATGATGGGTTGAACATGTAGCCTACTGCCTGTTTAACAACCGAAATGTCTTCATGTAAACGCGCTATGTTAAACATTTGAATTATATTTTTGTTTGAGTCTACTGTGGCATATTGTACTTTATCAAAGAAATCTGGGGAAAAGTAATTTCTTATTTTTTTATTTTATGAAGGTTTTATTGAAAGAAACAGATGCATACTTCAGGAAACATTTGTGCATAAAAGTAGCATCAATGAAGCAATAAGTAATGTTCACTTGGTAAAAGTCTGCAATTAGCCTACATAAATGTTAACTTAATCGTTGTAATTGACAGCTATATTCCCATTCATATCACTGTATTTCAGTTTAAATATTTATGATTAACGAAAAGGAAGAGATTCATGTGTGTAGACCTATAATTTAATATAAATTCCCAGAAATAACAGTTAATCTCTTCAAATTAAAACAATTATTAAAACTTTTATTTCAAGATGTTTTCCCCCGTGTTATATAAAATAAAACATAAATAAACATGGCGACGTGTAAAAAAAACATTGAATTACTTTACAAAAAATCTGACATCTAAATTATGATTCGGTAATGTCAAAGTTTGCATGACAGTTGGGAGTTTATGGAATCAAACACAGCAACATAGCAATCCATGAATAGGATTATAGTAGACAATATACCGTTGATTTGAATGTTTTACTCTGGCCATATGAAACCAGACACAGGCTTGAATTAACAGCAGTAAATACCACAGTAATTTTTTTTCAATAACAGCAGTTTCAGGCGGGTGTCAATGTTCTCACAGATGCTCCCTGGTGGCCAGTCATATTTTTTATTTCATGTTTTTGTCCATGCCGCAGTATAATGAGGCATGCCTGGTCGCAGACCGCCCCCTTGGAGCTGGAATTAGATGAGCAACATCTGTATAATGGGAGGAGGGATCAGGGGGTTCTTAAAGTGTGGTTTGGGGGCTGTAAGTTGACATTCGGGACAGGACCAGCAATAGTCCTCAGCGGCTCTTAACCACTCCCGGTCAGTAGAAGCGCCCTAGAATTCTGTCCTTGGTCTTCTGGACGCCCAGATGTGCCAACAAGACGTGTGAATGGGCCAACTGCAACACCGTGAGGACATATCTCCTTGGGACCAACAATAGTTCATTAACTTTACCATTTTCCTCCTTTACATAATACAATAACTGTCATTTAATTGCCAAGCAAGGAGCCATCAGATCACTCACTCCAGGAACTTGCTTGGAAGAGGTTAGAGTCCTCCAACTGTGCTGTTCCAAGCTGGGGCTGGTGTAAGCTCCCATCAAGGTCATCCCCTGAGATTTCCCAACCCAGGAACTGATCATGATAGTCGGATGCCTCTTCCCCAGTTTTGGGTTTGGACCGGGTCCCATCCTGGTTTCCCTGGGCGGCGCAGATAGGGTTTACTGATGCTTGTTGGCGTGATGTTGGCGGGTTGGCTCATTGGACCCCCCCGCTGAGGCCCTTCTCCTGGCCAGGAGATGTCCATCCCATACCCACCCCCTCAGTCCACCACAGTACTATTTTCTATTGAATATTGAGTTTAAATGGTTTGCACATCATTGCATTCTGTTTTTATTTAAAATATTCCATCTTTTTTGGAAAAAGAGTTGTATAAACAGCCATTCCACATTCATAAACAACAAATAAATTTGAAGGCAGCTGAAGTCATTGAGTCATGGTCTGTAACTAACACACCAACTTCTACCAAAGCACCACTGAAGGCATTAGAAGAGGTTGCGTCAGTGCCTGGCACAGCTGTGACACTGATATGAGAGAATGCAAAGTGTGCAAAGCTGTCATGAAGGCAAAGGGTAGCAACTATGAAGAATCTACAATATTAAATATATTTTCATCTTTTTATCACGTTAATGGTTGCTACATAATTCCACTATTATTTTAAAATTTGGAAAACAGAAAAACTAACGAAATACCCTGGAATGAGTGTGTTTAAACTTTTGACTGGTACTGTATGTTGTTTCATTATTTACACCCTATGTAATGCTGAATGGCACATTTAAAGCACAGTATTTCCTTTATGAAACCGTTCTGCACGAGAGGTCTTTTTTCTCACATTTAGTTTACATGTTGGTCTGAGTGTCACAGACCAATTGTTGAGGGCTAGTCAATATACCAATTGTTGAGGGCTGGTCAATATGCTCCAAAATATCAGCCAAGCCAACAGAAAGCTGCACTCCAGTAGATACCTCTCACTGCTCATTCAAACTCAAACTGTTAGCTGCAGTGAAACAGCACCTTACCCACTTTAAAATATGCACTCTAAGAACACTAATCACTTTTATTTATGTAAAGATGTATATTATTATATTGTAATTCTTACTCTGTCTTATCCCATTGCATATATTATTGTTTTTTACTGTTTCTTTTTTATATTCATATGTAACTACAGTGGATATAAAAAGTCTACACACCCCTGTTAAAATGCCAGGTTCTTGTGATGTAAAAGAATGAGACAAAGATAAATCATGTCAGAACTTTTCCCACCTTTAATGTGACATATAACGTGAACAATTCAATTGAAAAACAAACTGAAATCTTTGAGGGGGAAAAATAAAAAATAAAAAACCCACAATAACCTGGTTGCATTAGTGTGCACGCCCTAAACTAATACTTTGTTGAAGCACCTTTTGATTTTATTACAGCACTCAGTCTTTTGGGTAGGAGTCTATTAGCATGGCACATTTTGACGTGGCAATATTTGCCCACTCTTCTTTGCAAAAGCACTCCAAATCTGTCAGATTGCGAGGACATCACCTGTGCCAAGCCCTCTTCAGATCAATCCACAGATGTTGAATTGGATTCAGGTCTGGGCTCTGGCTGGGCCATTCCAAAACGTTAATCTTCTTCTGGTGAAGCCATGCTTTTGTGGATTTGGATGTGTGCTTTGGGTCGTTGTGCTGAAAGGTGAACTTCCTCTTCATCTTCAGCTTTCTAACGGACACCTGAAGGTTTTGTGCCAAAATTGCCTGGTATTTGGAACTGTTCATAATTCCCACCACCCTGACTAAGGCCACAGTTCCTGCTGAAGAAAAACAGCCCCAAAGCATGATGCTGCCACCATCATGCTTCACTGTGGGTATGGTGTTCTTTGGGTGATGTGCAGTATTGTTTTTGCGCCAAACATTCCTTTTGGAATTATGGCCAAAAAGTTCAACCTTGGTGTCATCAGACCATAACACATTTTCCCACATGCTTTTGGGAGACTCAATGTTTGTTTTTGCAAACTTCAGCCGGGCTTAGATGTTTTTCTTTGTAAGAAAAGGCTTCTGTCTTGCCACCCTACCCCATAGCCCATTCATATGAAGAGATTGGGAGATTGTTGTCACATGTAGCACACAGCCAGTACTTGCCAGAAATTCCTGCAGTTCCTTTAATGTTGCTGTAGGCCTCTTGGGAGCCTCCCTGAACAGTTTTCTTCTCGTCTTTTCATCAATTTTGGAGGGACGTCCAGTTCTTGGTAATGTCCCTGTTGTGCCATATTTTCTCCACTTGATGATGACTGTCTTCACTCTGTTCCATGGTATATCTAATGCTTTGGAAATTCTTTTGTACCCTTCTCCTGACTGATATCTTTCAACAATGAGATCCCTCTGATGCTTTGGAAGCCCTCTGCGGACAATGGCTTTTGCTCTGAGATGCAACTAAGAAAATGTCAGGAAAATCCTACTAGAACAGCTGAACTTTATTTGTGATTAATCAGAGTCACTTTAAATGATGGCAGGTGTGTAATGACTTCTATTTTACATGAGTTTGAATGTGATTGGTTAATTCTGAACACAGTCACATCCCCAGTTATAAGAGGGTTTGCACACTTATGCAACCAGGTTATTGTAAGGTTTTTATTTTTCATTTTTCTCCCTCAAAGATTTCAGTTTGTTTTTCAATTGAATTGTTCACATTATAGGTCACATTAAAGTGGAAAAAGTTCTGACATGATTTATCTTTGTCTCATTCTTTTACATCACAAAAACTGGCATTTTCACAGGGGTGTGTAAATTTTTTATATCCACTGTAAGTATTGTCTTGCAGTCGTTATGGCTCCAGACAGTTTGTCGCTGTAAATAAGAATTGGTTGTCAATCGGCTCACCTGGTAAATAATGGTAAAATAATAGAATCAGCTCAGCCAAAGTTTTGGTATATGTTGTCATCTTCGCAGTCATTCCCATTTCCAGTGTTAGATGAACCGAGCTGTTCCAGGTTTAAATAATCACTGTCATCAGCAATGACCATCGCCGTCAATGAAACTGGATTTTCATATATGGTCTCTGCAGCCTTTGATCCATCTTCATCATTTCCAACCATGGCTCCTGGAGCATTCCTGAGGATGAACACAAATATTTGAGTTACTGTGACATTTTCTGTAGCTGTGTCGTGCTGTCAGGGTGTGTGAATGTGCATCTTAATAAAAAAACATTTCTACATTTGAGTTACTTATATCAAGTTCAAGTCAGGACCTTGACACACGTTACCCTTTCATAGCTGTTGTATTTTCTCCAAGTAATTCTTGGTTGTATGAAGTGTATCCCTGTTCACATACATTCCTGCACAGTATCTTGTCTTCAGGTCGTCATATCTGTTGTTGTTGTCGTCATTGGTTTCCATGTTGGCATAGTCCTCTTCATCTTCACACTGTCCACCTACAGTGTTTTCATGTTATAATAATAATTATTTTGTTGCTTACATATGTCCTTATTCAATTTGGCTTTTTTAATATATTTTTTGCATTTCGCACTATCCCTATAAAGCGCCATAGTGTTTTTAAATCAGGTCACAGACAGAGGTTATGTATATGCAAAAAACATTGAAGTGGCCCAAAATTGGTAAAAGTGCTTTGTGATGTGAAAACGGCTTCATAAAATACATTTGATACATTGATTGATTGGAATTTTTTGAGGTAGAAGCCAAAAGAGCTGAAAGATCAATCAGTTTAATTCGTATACATTTATCACCAAAATGTCCATGTTTTCCAGAAATCCTGGTTGAAGGATTTAGCATTTTCAGCTTAGTCCTTCCATATTCAAGGAATCTTCCACAGTGGAATTTTGAAACCCTATGTTCAACCCCGCACACACCCCATCACTCTCAACACCCTCCCCCCAATCACTATCAACATTTACATTGTCTTTGGGACATCGTCATGAGTGGCTGTCTGTTCCTCCTATTCCTCCAGACTAAACAGAAAATGACCACCAGTATCAGCAGGAGAAGAAGCCCAACTACTGTGCCAGAAGCAATAACGAGGACTGGAGATGCTACAGAGAGAAACAACCCCAGATTACAGATCTGCACATTTGGAGACCAGGTTTCAGTCACTGTCTCAACCCTTTCCTCTTCCTTACATTACGAGACAAAGAATAAAACGCTACATAGACATATCTTAGTTTGCATAATCATTTTGACAGCTTTTGAATTTACACCAGTGTCGTCGTGACGGACCACGCAGGACTGTGTGTATCAGTCAAGGGAACATTGAGTGGTATGCGTGCATACTGCACAGAAACATACAGTTCCGACACAATTGTCTTCACACTTGTAAACCGGCGGGGTGGCTTGATCAAAAATCTGGCGTTCGCTACCTTGGAAGTTGCCACCTCAAACTGTCGACATATGCAAGCTCACACAAAGTAATCTACAGTAGCATATCAAGGTTTTTTGATAAGTCTCGGAAAATGAACCATAATGTAAACAAGCCCTGAGTGATATCGGCCTACCTAGCATCTATCGAGTTTCCACCCACAAACCTTAAATATGATAATGTAGTAATGCCCGTTGAGAAAAATTCAACTTTTACCTTGAATGCTGATTGTCAGTAACTCTATTTTCTATTTTGGAAGGATAACTATAGGGGAAAAAAAATGCTGTTAATATTTGCAATTCTGTAATACAGAATTCTTCCACTGAAAGCTACATAGTCCAGTTGATACACAATGCATGGACAAATGTGTTTCATGAGCGACCAGTGACTCAATGGGCTGAGTGAATGAGGTGTCATTAAACCCTTTCAAAGTGTCTCCCCAGAGACTCGTTTCAACCAACACTGGTAAATGAGATGCGAAGATAATGAATCTGGTCCACTAAACATCAGCTGGGCTCATGATCTGGACCCCTTTATTCTGAGGCCGCTTTTACATCAGTCTCTATCAGCTGCCTGTTAAACCTCTCTTCACAACTGTAATCCAATGGGATTGGAAAGAGTCATTCTGCTTATCAAAGGGGTTGACAAGCTAAACATTCTTAGAGACTCTCAATCCCACACTTTCCTGTGTTAAATATTTCAATGCCTGGTCAAGAAACAGTTTGGCTGGTCTCACACTTTCCTAAGTGGTTCAGTCAGGCATTTAAATTGGCCGTAGTTTCATCAATCAGCCTACCTACCCCCTGAGGAGGGTTCCTAATCTGTCAAACTATTTTGTTCTTTTCTTCATTGTGGTAAGAATTTGTCAATGATTCATTTTTGTAGAGGTCTTCCTTGGCCTACCAGATATTTTGCGGTTGTTGAGCTCACCAGTTCATTCTTTTTTTTGAAGAATATTGCAAATTTATGTATTTTGTAAGATGAAGGTTTAGGCTATGTTCTGGATAATCAAAAAAAACTATATTTTGCCCTGGTAATGGTATCCTTGACTTTCAGTAACCCCTGTTTGTTCCTCATCAGTGTAATGGAAGACTCCAAAGGCCAAAGTCTAGTATTAAGACTAGACACTAGTCTCAGGCTCTCAAACATTTGCACTTTACCGATGCACCATTCTGGGGCCACATCTCACGCTTTTCAACAAGTATGATCAGAAGTGAATATGTTATCATTAAAGAATCAATTACTACAGAATTGGAGAAAGGTTGAAAGGAATATTGTTAATCACACGGCCGTTTAAACGATTGTTTGCAGAACCCCAATATAACAGAGGAAAAATATGAGAACCTATCTGTAGATTTAAAGATGGTCCTTCAGTGTACAACTGGATTATTTTAAAAGTATATGAAAGTTGGGTATTTAGAAGAAAATTTTTTGAATCACCTGCAGTTACAGTTTTTTCAACTGCTTACACACTAACACTGGAACTTGAGACACAATGACCAAAACCTGAAACTCATGTTCCTTATCTTACATCAATTATGCACAAATACAAACACATTTCCCACTTTTAACTCATTTTGCAATTCTAAACCACACTTTTTGCAAAACACTGCACACAATTCTCTACATTTGGCTCAATCTTCATTGAAAAAATCTACTGTGTTCACATGAAAAACACTGCCATTCAAAATGCTAAACTCAAACCACCAATCACACCATTGACTCCTCATATGGTCAAAAACTTTTCAATTAGCACTCACAGCTTCAGCAATCAAAGGGCCAAAGGTGAGCTCTCCTGTGTTGGAGATCAATGGAATCCAAAGGCAGAAAGCAGCCTAATTGTCTTTTTCTTTACATTATATAAAGGCTTATTTTGGATTTTCTATTGTTTGTTCTGTTTGAAGACCACTTTGCAGCTTTTCCCAGTCATTTATACTCTGTGACCGAAAGCATACACAGAGAGATCAGATATTCAAGCTAACATCCCAGAACCATGAACCATTTCTGCAGAACCAACCACATATTCTAGTTGCTTCAACTAAATTTGCGAGTTCAGTTCACGCATGTTGCAAAACACTACACAGAACTCTCAATGTGTGAGTGTACTTTTCAATAAGAAACCAACTCTGCCATTTTGAGAATACATGAGTTACCAGACAAAAGTCAAAGTGTCAGTGCAGTACCACCCACTTCACCTGTGCAAACCCAACTACTGAAAATTGTTCACTCAGTTCTTCTCGTTCTGTCAAGAATATAAAAGAGCACACACGGACTCATGATTATACAGGAAAAATGGAGTAACAAAGAGCAGAAAGTTTAAGAGGTAGGGATAGAGACAGAGGACGAGGAAGTATTCAATCTGACCAAGAGGCAGCACTGGGTTAGCGACCAAAGCAACCAAGCAAGTGTTGAGGTTCTGGGCCAAAGCAGTGGAAACATCACCATGTTTGTGTGCCCTAACTGTGTGTTACCGGTCTTACTCACCAAGAGTGATGTCCATTGAATTGCTGCTAGAACTGATCATTTTTTTTACCATTCAGGGTTTACTTTTGTAGACAACTGTACTTTCCCTGGGCTGAAAATTGCAGTCTGGTCAATGTGAAAGTGGCACTAGTCTGAGTGGTTTGTAATGCCTGGGTCATTATTGAAGATCCTCCCCTATGTGAGTCCAAGTTTACAGGGATGGGAATTCGCTGACTGACAGAGCAGATTAACTCAACCGTTTCACCAGATGAAAAAGCTGAATGGGAAGACTTTATCGAGAGAGAGGGTGTCTTCAAGGTTAAACCTGTATAAAAAAATGTGTATAAGTTACAAAACAAAAAGATGTATTCATTCTATTATCAGTCTTCTGAACTGATTGGTTCATGTTGATCCAAAATCATATAACTGACCATACTGTACAGGTGCTGGTCATAAAATTAGAATATCATCAAAAAGTTGATTTATTTCAGTAATTCCATTCAAAAAGTGAAACTTGTTTAATGTATACATTCATTCCACACATACTGATATATTTCAAGTGTTTATTTCTTTTAATTTTGATGATTATAACTGGCAACTAATGAAAACCCCAAATTCAGTATCTCAGAAAATTA
>JACXGI010010976.1:0-16804 GCA_016801175.1 Esox masquinongy | reverse complement strand
ATCAAATTGTTTTGAGATAGAACTTGCAAGGTCACATTTCTCTCTAGCTCTTCTTTTTCTCCAATTGACTCATGGGTTAACAGCATAGCACAACCTTGTACTAAATGAAATGCTTTAAGAGAAGTAGCTCTGTCTTACCCAGCAAGAGGAGTGAGCTACAGGCTACTGGCGACAAGAGGGAGAACAAGATGCCATTAGAAAACTCATACAGGCTTATCCTTTTTTTGACACTTAATGAACAATGGCACCCAAGCACAAAGCCATAATCTGGTAATGTGTTTGGTTTCTCATACCAAGCTCCAGTAGGCAGGCTTTGTCATCTCAATACAGTTTTTTTCTATGTTCAAAGTCCCATGAAGCCTGGCTTTTAGAGGGAAAAATAAAATAGAAGGACAAAGTAAAACAAAAAAGTTATATGCGATATCAGGAAAGCAGCATGTGGTGCAAACAATGTTTGGCTATTAAAGTTTTCACAAGGATGAAGATTGTGATCAATTAAGGCAGTTTCACGTTTTTCATAATAAATGTTCTTCTGGAGGACTATGTTACCCCAATACAGAAATATGTGACTGTTTGCTCACTGGAGAGCCCGGGCAGTAGTTCACATGACCTGGGTTAGTACTTGTAACTAACCTTAACCTATATGCCTACCCTTGCGCTAACCCTGAACCTTATATAATTTGCGGTACAATGTCAACCAAGTTCAGAGGCTGTTATTAAAATTGTTAACACATCATCACAAAATCGTCCAAAAGTATGTGGCATTAATCAGTGAATCAGGATTTTTACTTTTTTATTTTTATGCCCTTTTAATTCTTTGCCAAGTGCCAGGGAAAAGCAGGAATTCCTGTCAAATATTGTCCAGACTGCCTACAGGGTAAGGACACCAATATATAATTCTTAGATTTGGGTAAACTATCCCTTTAACAAACAATTCCCAGAGCCACTCACATATTTAGCTTCACATTTAAATGCTTTACCATTTTCTTGTCAGCACAAAATATGTGTGCTTGATGCAGTATTATTGACACTACGTCCTGGGATTTCCTATGATGTTCAATCTGGAAAACCTCATTACCTTCTAACTACTCTTGCATGACTTGTAAGAGATAAAAGATTACGTTTGCGAGAGTTTTCCAATAGTTTATCTCTCAAATCATGCAGACCCTGTAGTCGGACCCTGTAGCTAATTCCAATGATACAACTGAGAAGACTGTACCATAAACAAATAATGTTTAAAAGAGGCTTCAAGTTCATGTTGAACAGGCACTTCCTTTGGACTCAGTAGACATTTTTACATTTCCTTTTCAATGACTACAGCTCCACAAGCAATCAGATATAATGTCTGCCTTGGTGGCAGATCGGCCTCATGATAAAAAAGGCTACCCTGCTCAATAGTATCCTGGAGTCATACAATTGACAGTGAGTAAAGCCTAAAAACAAACCATAAAGTAGAGCACTAAACAATACAATGCCTTTATTTGCAAAACAAATGTAGCGTTATCTGGTACCTTACCTGGTAAATATGCTAAGAACATATTCTTATTTAAAGTAACAACCTGTCTTGCTCAGGGACAGAACGACAGTTTTTTTTTACATTGTCAGTTCAGGGAGTAGAACCACTGACCTTGTGTTTACTGGTTTAATACTCTTGACCACTGTCATTTATCCTTACAAATTTCTGTAGTCAGTGGATAAAGTAACTTGGTAGATATGACTGAAAGGTATGTCACTTAACTAGTCACGAGCAGTAATAGACTCATCTGAGTTGACCCATAACAGCTCAGATGACCATTGCTGAATCTACTAACATTAGCTAGCTATCATTGTTGTCATACACAAGCAATTGGCATTAGCTAGATCAGCTATTATATTAGAAAATGGTTAAGGTGACTCAAATTAAGTATTTAGCTAGCAGGGCAACCATGGCAACAACATTATTTGGGCAAGGACTGTTAAAGTAGTCTTTTAATTTTAAGATTGCCATTATGGCAATATGTGCTTACTACTGGTTACAGATTTGAGGTGAAATATATTGTCTGCAATGTTTTTTATTTAGGCGGCTCAGAGTTGACATACCAATATAATGACGTCACACTACATGAGTGAGTGATTAAGCTATTTAAAAGTGTGGGTAACATTTAAAAGGCTTGAAACTCCTGCTACCAGAGGATCCATCATAGAGGATACAGCATCACTCCACTACCACTGCCCCGTCAAGTCAGCCAATCAGACGCCTGTCAGAGCATGGATCCTACAACGTGTCGGAAACGTTCCACAGGGATGTTGGTCCATGCTGATGTTATAGCATCCATTTGACAAAGGGTCAACTGGTGGCCATTACAGGGATGTGCCTGGTCAGCAATGATGTTCAGATACATTATTATGGATTATTATGACTGCAATTGTTTGTGTTCTACCTATTAGCTTGTACAATTCCTGCTGTTACTCTTTGACCTTTTTCATCACCAAGCTGTTTTCGCTCACAGGACTGCCAATAACTGGTTGTTTTTTATTTGTCCCACCATTCTCTGTAAACCCTAGACACTCTTGTGCATGAAAAACCCAGGAGGGTGACCTTTGTGGAGGTACTAGAACCTGCGCCTGGCATTATCTTTCATACCAACTTAGGTCACTTCTTTGTCCATCCTAAAGATAAACTGAATAGTAACTAAATGTGTTGATACCTGTCTGCTTGCTTCATATAGCAAGCCACAGCCTAGGTAATCAATATTCATGAACAAGGAAACTAGCTACTGAGTGTACACTTATTTGACAATTTAAAAAACAATACAACCACTAGGGTGGATGATAAATTATTGAAGATTACACAAGTTACATAAAAGAAATGTACAGTTGTAATCTCCACAGTATAACTACCAACATAATTGTACTACAAAATGTTCAGTCTAATTTCAACATCCCTTATCAATAATCTATCAATACTGTTGCTCTGGCAACCACTTTGTATCTTCCAGGTTATTGCCTATGATTTTGTTATTGTTTTGTTCTCTACAAAAAAAATACATTTGGCTAGGTTTTTGTTTCTCTGGTGATAGCAGAGAGAGAATCATTTTTAACCTAATTTTTGCAAATCTTCTCCAATAACAGTTAGAGATAAAGCAAATGAACACACCAGTTGACCGTTGTATAACATTAATTTAACATGTTCTTTTCAATAATGCATTCTCTAGGTTGTACTTACCCTATCCATTTCTCCATTCTTGCAGGCCATTTCAAGTAATTTCCTTCTATCTTTATTCATCTTATGAGGTCTTACTAGAGAATAAGTATTCGAAATGGTTTGAATTGGGCACAAGAAAACATTTTTAAAAAGTAAATGTAGTGTCAGAACCTTGGTATAGGATGAAAATTGAATTTACCCTAACATCTAAGCCCTAGTTTTTGCATTGCAATAATCTATGATTAAATCTTGCTCGGCGGTGACGTATTCCACTGGAGGCCTTTTCACACTGCATTGTTCTAAGCCCTGGGCTATCTTAGCCCCAGGCTAAGACTGGCCCCGGGCAAGCTTAGCCTGTGTTCACACAAGAGTTTGTTAGCCTGGGCTAAGGTTTAACCCTAGACTAAGGATTCACACTAGTATTCCTAAGCCCTGGGCTAACGGACAAATACGACACAATACCATTTTACATTCTATGATAAACTACAAATGTTACGATCATGCGAATAATTTTGCAATACATCACTGACACGCAATTACGCTACCATGATTAAATTAACGACTTCATGACATCAGTTGATCAAGATGCTATGATCAAGATCACCATGTCGGTATTTGCTTTGACAGCTTTGTTGAAACTATGTAAAGAACGAGAAAAACGTTAGTCAACCTTCTTTTGACATACGGTATTTGCTAGATTATCCAAAGCAAGCTGCAGTGACTACTTCGCTAAGTAGCAGGTATAATGAAACAACAAAAGTTTGTAGAGTGAAAGGACCAAAACAGAACTAAGGGAGCTGTTGGTAACAGCATGCGTAAAGAGCGTTTGTAAATTAAGTGAAAGGGCAGGTTTTGTGATTGGACAATAAACTTTCTATGGTTTTGTTTCTGACCCTGTTTCACACTGGTTATTTTGTCACCGTGTTTCTGGGGCTAGCCCTGAAAAGTCAGTGCTAACCCTGCTCCAGAGTTTGAGTAATTAGTAATAAGTAATTTGAGTAATTCATTTTAACATATTTTAACTAATCTTTCCACTTGTAATTAAATAAACATTATCTTTTATATTCTGGATATCCAGATCCACCATGACATGAATGGAGGAAGCTTAAGATATTATCCTGCACATGGCTAGTTATAATGCTGATTATATATTTTTTTTAAATGGTGTTGTTATTTTGCTCCCATTTTTGTGTACTTTTGCCATTGTTAAATATAGTGTCAATAAAGATGCATAAAATCCATATGTTCATGTGAGTGCTAGGGCTTTACTGACATGCAGGAACCATGTTTGTCCTCCTATTTCTTTCGATTTCACCGTTATTTACTGTAAAAGCAATATATCCACTTTCCCTCAATCACCACTTCCTGTGCTGGTTGAATTTTATTTCAAACATGCGAACCGACACAAAATCGCTACTCTATTGTAGCCTAGCCTGTGATGCGTTCCCGTAACGTTTTTTTTAACGTTTGCACATGTGTAATAAATCTTACCTAATGCTAAGTTGGGCTGGGCCTGAGAATAACATGTCTGACCTTGAAGCACATTAGGCTGCTATGTTGATCCTAGGAATGCATGCAAGATGCATTGCCTACACATGACTGAGCTTTTTTTAAGCCTTCCTCATCCACCTCATAGTGGCATTGCTGATGTCATTATAGTGGGTATATTAAGATCGATTTCACCTCAACGTGATACATATTTCTAATGACACTCCTTATTCACTTACAGGTAAAGGTTAACATAGCTGAATGTAGCTATAATGGATGGAAACTCCTCGCTGAACTCAAGGACCTGAAATAGTATAGCTATTGTCATTCAGGATCGATCTCAGTCGTTCATCTTGATAAATCTCAACAGCATATATGTAATTATTGGGACAGTGAGGCATCTGTTTTCTATTTTTCCAATAATCAAATCTTTGGATTTTCAACAACAACTGGAAATCAAATAATTATTATTCAGTTAAAGTATAGACAATCAGCTTTTATTTTGGGGAATTTGTGTTCAAACTGGTTTTGATATTTAGAAATGTCGACATTTTTAAACACATATTTGAAGTACCCATATTTCAAGGGCACCAAAGTGTCAGTACAATAAGCTTGACAGGTGTGTCAGGTTATTTAGGTTGGTTCGGTGACATCATTTGCTGATACACAAGAGCTGTCAATGACTGGTCTTTATTCTAGGCTTTGCATTTGTCTTCTGAATCTGCTATTTGTGTCTGTCAACTTGAGGACAAAGGTGTTAATGAAAGTAATGGAAGCCATTATGAGCCTGAAAAATGGTACAAAACCTTTGGCTTATCAATAACAGCTGTTGGGTGCATCATTAAAAAAAGGGAACACACAGGTGAGCTCAGTAAGGCTGAATGGAGGGGCATGCCCAAAAGCATAACATTCTTTTGACTGTCCATGTCAATGTTAAATTCAATTGAACATGAATTTGTTTGTGATTTAAGAGAAAAAGACCTGAAGACAAACAATAACTAAATAATTCTGCAGTCCAGGCCTGAAAGAGCATCACTGAAAAAATACCTACTGTAGGGTTCAATAGCGAAGAGACTTCAGGCAATTATTGCATGCAAATTATGCATCCAAATACAAACATAAGTGCTGAATTTGGGCATTATATTAATCCGTCCAAAACCTTTTGGTGGGATAAAATTGGGTGACTATGTATTAAAACGGTTGTCATTTCTAAATAAGGAAACCATTATGTACACAGAAACCCTTCAGTAAAGTCCATACATTTATAGTAATTGTTTGATTTCAAATCTATAATAACAAAACGTAGGGTATAACCTGACAGTGCTTATTTGTTAGCCTCTGTATTTAGCCCACATTTCAGCACAAAGTTTTCAACTAAGAGGGTACTTTTAATAACATCCTGTTCTATATAGTGTATATTTTGGACCAGATCACCTCATTTCCATCTGTGCCATTGCCAAACACCAATGTATTACCCCACAGAAAACATCCTCCATGCATTTCCACTGATATGGACTGGTGCCAGCCAGCCATTGGTCAACTAACCCAGTTCCTACCAGGTGCCACGCCCAGGACCACTGGGGACTTTAGGACTTTGGGCGGGGTTTGGGGGGTTGGTGTAGGATGCTGGTCGGAAATATATGCCACGTCAGTGTGCTGTTAGCTAGCAGGCTACTGTACAGTGGCTAAGTAATATTAGCTAATGTGGTGGGAACTAGTTTGGACAAAATATTGTTTACTAGCTGGCTCTTCATTTGTCTTCTTTTGGACATATTTCAAGTTGTTGAGTTGGGTAAAGCAGTGATGTGATGGTTTTTCCCAGTTAAACAAAGGGATTACCTGAATTGTAACTAAGAACACCATCTTGGCCCATTGTTGAGCCTGAAACAACAGTAAACCCATGTATTATGGCTTGTATTATTATATGGCTTGTAAAAAAAAATCATTACTTTACCGTACCTACAGTAACAAGTTAAGGCGTGGTAGGTAATGTTAACAGGATATTAACATAAAATATAAAATATATCCAATGTTTTATTGGTATTTGTATTGACTGGTTAGATGGTACCTACAGTAGTTTCAACAACATATTGTTGAACTTAGGTTCGTTACAGTTTTAACCAACTGTAGCTATGGTGCTCTGGATAGCATTGTTTGCTAAACCACAACTGTAAAGCTCTAACGTTGTTTTGTTATTGGCACCCCCAATCATACTTAGACAACTCTGAGACAAACGTTATTGAGTGTGAAACATATAAGACTGAAAAGGAGTAAGGGACCCCTTTGTGGTTCAAATGATCATGGTTTCAGTGCAGAACATTCTACTGCTCCTAAAACACAATTTTGCACTGGCATATCTGTTTTCAAGTTTGCCATCTCTTTCTTGCTGCTCCGTGCTTGCAGTCTCTCTATCTTAACCTGGAATCAAAATGAAAAACACCTCTGGCTAATTCAGGACTAGTTGTCCTACAGCACATGTTGCTTGATGTTTGAAAGGAAAAGTTGCATAAATGAGAGTTTACTCCTCCCTCTTCACCTCAAATGCCTTCCCTAAGTACTTAGTGTCAAACGTGTAACCGAAAGACAAAACCCTTGAGCCAACATTAGCAGTAAACACTGGTGCCCCACTGGTGTCTGGGTAGAGCACCAGTGAAACTGTGGCATATGGATCCTGGTCAGATGAAGTGCACTAAATTACTGGATAGGGAAAAGGGTTCGATTTGGCACGCAGATTAAATAAAAATCTTTCCTTCCGTGTTTCTTTGTTATTCCGATTTTCACAAATATGCTTCTTGCCCAGGCCTGTGATAATGTGTTTATCTCTGTTATTCCTAATGGGAGCCAAGGTAATGAAGTTTCAATGGCTACTTGTCTGGTGAGCCAAGACACATTTAATACTCTGACTGGGCATTAAGGTCTGAGAAATACAATGACTGCACTAGGCTCATCTTGTGGTTGGCTAATTGATATGTGAAGACAATAATTTTATAACAGCCACTTTTCTAATGGTAGCAACAAAACCAAAATGTTTAAAGCGTCAGCAATCTAAAAGGATAACTTTGTGGAGCTGTTGATGATGTTACTTTATACTCACTCCCTGGGTGAGTTGTGAAGAAATTAAACATATAAACTGTTGCAGAAAAGAAACTCTATTCAAAAAAGAATTACAAAAAATGGGCGTCTGAGGGGGCATCTGAACAGATATTTCTATAACGCTCCATGCTTGTTTCATGAGCAAAAAAAGTAAACAAAGCGGTAGTGCGAAAAGCCAACGGTACAAAGCTAAAACTGACTTTTGATAGTCCTGTCAGGGGATGTTCTGGCTACAATGGGGTGGAGGGGGTCTGGAGCACCCCCAGCATAACTATCTCCATGGCTAAAGATGTTAACTATCTTTTCTTGTGATGTATCGCAGCATCATCAGATCCTGCTTGATGCCCACCTTTTTTCCTTGCAGTTTTTTTTTAAAGGCCCGCTCAATTGGATTCAGACCGTGTGATTGACTTCACAAGCGTTTCACTTTTTGACCCTGAAAAACTCATTGGTAAGTAGCTATGGCAGTGTGTTTAGGGTCATGGTCCTGCATAATTTAGCCCCACCCGAAGACTTTGGAGACATTTAATTGCATCTCAGCAGACAATATGTTTCTGTAAATTCATCCTGCTGCTGTCATCATCAGTTAAGATGTGTCAGCTAGTTTCAGTTGCAGCCATACAAAGCCTAAGTCATATCAGTACCTTCACCATGTTTCATAAATGAGCTGGTATACTTTGGATTACTGGCAGTTCCTGATTTTCGCCTCACTTTTGTCTTTTTAACATACAATTCAGTTGTTTTTGGCATGCCTAATGTTTTGGCAATCCATTCATTCAGATTTATATGCTGCATGTTAATCAGCTTGGCACTGACACTTTTTTGGTCCTCATGTTATCAGCCACAAGCATTAGATTCAAAAAGCCTAGATTCAAAAAAGCCTAGACATTATAGCTCTCTTGTGCATGCACATGATGCCATCAAGTACATTTCCCTAATGAAGAACAGCTGTGAAGCAATTCATCTAAATACTTTTGGTACCCAGAATTGAGAGGAGTAGGCACAAAACATTTCAGTAAAAAAGTGCTTGAATACAGAGCCAAACAACAATAACAAATCTGTCACTGGTCAAATTCTTTTGACTTCAAATGATCTAAATTGGAAAAATTATTTAAAATAATAATTATCTAAACTGGGACATAACAAAAAAGGACCAGAAAAGTGTCCAAATTTAGATTTGAAACATACTTAATATACACAAACGTTTATAACACACATTTCTTCGTCAGGTAGTCTAGAGGTTAGGAGCCTTTAGCTAGGAAACAAAGTATTTGAAGCTCTCAGTCATAAAACAATCTTTTGTTCTCCCTTTGATGCAAAACAGTTAGTCTAAGCCTAACCCCCCGATGTGTCCAGTGTGCCAGGCTCTACAACCTCTCTAATTCAGAAGGGATGGATTAATAGCAGAAGTCCCATTCAGTAAAGTAAAAAATGAAACAAGTAAAATAATGTAATACTTTAATTTGATCCTTAGTAAAGCCTGCATATCTAAATGTATCATGGGTTCAACTATTTGGCCATAGTGATTGTTTAAGTGACAGCCATCATTGCTCACTCCGGACGGAATCAACTATATCTACGGCCTCCACAAACGGTTCGATATCTACTTCTGCAAAAAGACTGCAAATGACTGTGTCCTGATAACGCATTTACCGTAATGGCTGACATTAGCTTATTCGTCAAGTTCCACTGAACACAGTAGAAATAAATGCTGCGATTGGCACAGTCGCAATGGTAATGAGGCGACGGATCGACGTGACCACATTCGCACACATTTGCCCGTGAGTTTTTGGATCTTAAAGTTTAATTGTCAGTCAAACACAAGGTCCAAAGGAAATTTCGCTTCTGCTTTCAACCAAACTCATCCAAACTGAACAGGTGTAGGGAGAAATTGGAGAATGGGCTGACTCCATTGCACATGGACAAGGACAAAAAATTTTCACCTTCATTTCAACGATTCGATCTAGCAACCTTTTAGTCCCTGGTCAGACCGCTAGGCCATCTGCCTTGGCATGCAGATAGACCTCTATAAGCTGTAAAACAGGCTAGAAAGTGCGATTGCACAGGTGATGGTAGCAAATTACCCCCTCTAAAAGAAACATTTCCAGCACAGTATGGTCAAAAAGCTGTGCCAATGAGGGGAAATTATGATCCGAATCTTATCTTCATGGGGAGAGGCTTGAATAGAATTTCCTTATAAAGGGTGTGCATTTTGAAAAGAAGCCCTTATCTGTGTCTATCATGGAGCAGCAGATGGTGGCAGAGGTTTCATGTGTGTATAGCGTAAGTGAATTCTCTCCCTGTGTAATGGCTGACTTTGCTCTGGCATTTATAAAGTTGTCTTTGTGTGTGTGTGTGTGTGTGTGTGTGTGTGTGCATGTGCCTCGATTCTTTGTTCATCACAACCTGTGCTGCCACCTACTAACTCTAGATTTTTGTATGTGTGTGTGTGTGTGTGTGTGTGTGTGTGTGAGAGAGAGGGTGGGAGAGAGAGAGCGAAAGAGAGAGGAAAACTGCTGTTGGTGCATCTTTGTGTGTTTCTGTATGTCTGTGTGAATTGAATCCTTGCATGCGTCTGTCTGTGTGAATTGAATCCTTGCATGCATCTGTCTTTGTGAATTGAATCCTTGCATGCGTCTGTCTGTGTGTGCATGTGGAACCAGATATATATAAGGTCTCTGCCCAGGGGTGTGAACTCACACTAAATATTCTGTTCATTCATTATTATCCAAAGTTATCATCGAGATATGAATAACTTTATAAATGACCAATTAGCCGCAACGTCTTGTATATGATTAATAATCGGACACTGTGACAAAAACAAAGACTAGGAAATGTATAGGTAGAGCATACACTTAAAAAACAACATACACTTTTCCAAACTTGATACGCAGGCATTCGTCCTACTATACTGTTTTTGTACATGTTGTTTCAAAGCGGTATCCTTGAGGTTTTCCTCCCTGGGACGGAAGTGTATGCAGGCGCCAAACAACCTCTCACATTCTGGCTGTCATATTGAGAGACACAGAGGAGCCGAAAGTGACACTGAAACACCCTTCTACAGAGTACAATAGGTTATGCCTGTCTGTCTTACTGTCTGCCTGTCTGTCTCTCGTTCTCTAGTTCTCTCTCTCCCTTACTGCTATGACGTTGTCTCAGGCTGTGGTATGTGCACTTCTTTATATGGAAATAAGCAATAATTTCCCTTAAACACATGCAAGAGCCTAGACCTCCAGGACCCCCCCCCACACACACACACACAGTTCTCACAGACGGGTGCTACTGAAAAGGCTGCTGGCGCCGTTCTCACTGGCATTCCCAGCATTCTTTTATCATGTGCTCATGAAAAAGAGAGAAAAAGGGGCAACAGGGAATAGAAAAATTGCAGTGAGTAAACCCTTGCATATAGTGCTGAGTGCATACCGGCTTTGGTTAATGTTTAATATACAGCATCTGTCTGTGAGGCTCTGATGTAACACGGGGACCATGTGGAAGGAGTGATCCGCTTAAAAGACTACAAAATGCAGTTCATAGGTTTGGGTTTGGATGGGAAGGGAAAGATAGAGGGGGAGCGAGACAGAGGAACAGACAGGGAAGAGAGCAAGTGGGAGACAGAGGGAATAGAGACAAAGAGAAAGAAAGAGGGCTCCAGTACCTGCAAATATGCTTTGTGTTTGTGCAAATAATCAGACGCAGTAATACTTCAGTAACTCCTTAAATCAATACCAATTAGTAAACCGCTTTTGCTTTCATTCTAACACTCTAATTTAAGCTCACAGCAATTAACATATTTGTCATGTTTGGGATGTTCGAATGATAACTTGGAATGTCTGGTAAATAAAACAGGCAGTTAGTCCCCATGCTATGCAAACTGTAGTTCCCCATATGCTATGTCCTCCTCAAAACAGTTACTTCATAGCTGAAGATTTATTTTCCGACTGACTTTGTGTATCTTGCATGCTTTGCCTCATGATTCTTGTGGTTGTGCTTCACCCCTGCAAAGGCAAAACCTCAGGAATGTAAGTTTTGATGTCAGTCAGGAGTCTCTGCATGAGCCACAAGGTGGCATTCATAACCCTTAACCCCTGTGTGTCTGTGGAAAGATGTTTGTCCCCAAATAGCACCTTGTTCCCTTTAGCACATTGATCTTCATTGCAGTGGAGGACAGGGTGGCATTCAGGATGCAAACAAGGATAAGTAGTACATGAAGTGACAGAAAAACTGAAATGATCATAAATGCTTCCTGTCTTTTATTCTGGAATAATATAATGATGTAATAACACAGGAGAACACCACAAGAGTAGTGAACATACTAGCGATCTCGTTTACACACAGAAAGGAGTGCAGTTAGTTGGAGTTTGTTTCAACAGTATTTTTCTTTGAAAAGCACACAGAGTGACAACGTGCCACACAGACGGCATCGAATTCCCACAAACAAACCAAAAAAATAGCACTTTAAACAGAATTAGTCGCACAAAGTTTTCAAAACTCCTGTTCTGAGCTGAATGTAGCCCCATCAGTAGCTTGTGCTACCAGATAAATACACTGTGCTGTAGTGTTGGTGTGTGCGGTGTGCTCTGTGATGCATGTCACCCCCTATCTCTCGTCCTCTCTCTCCTCTCCCTCCCCTGGTCTCTCCCTTTTTGTCTTGCTTTCCCTCCTTTTCCCTCCTCGTCCTTCCTTCCTCCCTCCATCCTCTTCTTCCCCCATCTCTAACAATCGTTCTCTTGCTTTACGATTCTTCTCTCTCTCTTGGACTCTCTCTCCTTATCTCATCACCCTCCCTTCTCTCTTCCTCTCTGTATCCCCCTCCCTCCATCTTTCTCTCTCTCTGTGGATGATTAATGGGGCAGTTAGCTTGGTGCCTGAAGAGGCGCTCCACTCCCCATGACTCTATGGCCTCCGTCATCACAGCTCCAGCGTACTCAACACTAGCCAACACCAAGCTGACATTTTACAGCTTATGTGTATTTGAGAGGCTCAGGAATCAAATTGCCTCATGAATCTTAACCCGCCACATCTTATTGTGAGAACATTAATAATTTGTTGTTGCTGTTGTTTTTCTCCTTCATTGTCTACGCCCATTTGCCAGAAATAAAGCATTGGCCCCTTACAGTGACTCTAGAAGGTAGTCAGACACCCTCCCTTTCTTCACAATTACTTGTTATAGATTTTTTTTACCATCAATCTACACACAATTGCCCACAGCGACAAAGCGAAAGCACAGTTGAAAAAATATGGGCTAATTTATTGAGAAAAATATATCTGATGTACATGAGTATTCAGACTCTTTACTCAGAACTTTGTTCAAGCATTTTTGGCAGCGATCAAAGCTGTGAGTCTTCTTGGGTAGGTCTCTACCAGCTTTGCACACTTGAAATTTGGGCAGTCTGAGGTTTTCTTCAAAGAATTTTGCTCTGTTCATTCTTCCCTCAATCCTGACAAGCCTCCCGGTCCTTGTCATTGTGAAGTCTCCCTATAGCATAATGTTCTCACCACCATGCGTCACCGTAGAGACCGTATTATCCAGGTGATGAGTGGTATCTTGTTTTTGCCAGACGTAGCTCTTGACATTCAGGCCTAATCGTTCCATTTTGGTCTCATCAAGCCAGAGAGTCCTTTAGATGGCATGTTATATGCCTTTTACTCAGGAGTGGTTTCAGTCTTGCCACTCTACCATAAAGGCCTGATTGATGGAGTACTGCAGAGACGGTTGTCTTTTTGGCACATTTTCCCATCTCTGCAGAGAAACTCTGAAGCTCTGTTAGAGTTGCTATTGGATTCTTGGTTGCTTCCCTGACCAAGGTCCTTACTGTCTGGTTACTTAGTTCGGTCAGACGGCCAGCACTAGGAAGAGACCCGATGAACCTGACCAGATGGCTGCCCATACCATTACAGATCCACCACCATGTTTAACAGTTTAACATCCTTTAGATTTCTCCAAACAGAAAGAGTCTGGATGTAGAGGAAAAGGGTGAATGATGACTCATCAGACTTTATTACTTTAACCAAGTCATGGTTTGTTTTGCTCTGGCCTTAGGTAAAAGGGCTTTGTGATTGGCAGCCCTGCCATAAATCCCAGCTTTGTGAAGCGCATGACGTACGGTTTCTTTTGAGATCACAGGGTTGGGTCACAGAGGTGCGGATTTAATTCTGTGTTCATTTTTGTGGTAATTGTCAGACCTTTTTTATAGCTGACACATATATGTGCTGTGCTGCTTATTGGCAATGAACTTAATGTGACCTCTGCAGGTACGATTGTCATTGTGTCATTGTAACAGTAACAAAGTTTTTGTCCTTTTCCATGTGTGTTTCTGTTATTATGTCCACCCCTTTATGTACATGAGATACGTAAGCTTTTTTTTCAATAAATTGGCATACATTTCTAAATGTTTTTTTCACTTTGTCATTATGGGGTATTGTGTAAAGATCGACGGCAACTGTTTTTTTATATATATTAAATCAAATATTTTAAATTAAGGATGTAACACAACAACATGTTGACAAAGTGAAGGGGTCTAAATACTTTCCAGAGGCACTGTAGACTTTTTGATATTTCATTTATAATACACAATTAATGTAGAGACATTTTTTTAGCATAAAGTATAGAAAGAGAGACATCATGCAAACAGAGCACCGATTGGCATGGTAAACATGCCAATGTTAGTGGGTGGTACATAATATATTATGCATAAATACTTTGTTCTTTGTGTCTCATCAGAGCTAATCTAAATGTATCCAGGAAATAGTTCCTGGCACAGTCCCTACAGTATATCTTACATGTCATCAACATACAATGTCTCACACCCTCGCAGAATATATCCTGTACACTTTAAATGTAGAAAAAATGAAAACACCATCCAGTGAATTCTGAAAACAAGAAAGGTTATGTACCTAAACTGACATGTAATGTTTGGAAGATGTTTCAAAGTACCCCAAGTTTTGAACCGAATAGAGGTGCTCTGGTAAGCCCGAAGTGGCTATTCAATCTAAATATTGTTTTTTTAAAGAAAGCGTTTTGAGACAGATATAAATACCAATATATTTTTGCACATAAATGTATACCTCATTTCCATTTCTAGTGACTAATTAAAAAATAATGTATTGGGATTAGGAGGCGTTATTATAGGTAATGCATTTGCCAGGCTCATTGTGAGATTATAAATAATGTTACAATAAATACTGGTTAGGGTTAAATAAGGTGTAATGTATAAAGCTGATATTTGTGTGCCATTGTGGATTTAGGTCTCCTTCTTTTGTAATTACGCTACTCTGAGCATAGGGCCCAAACAAATAGACTACAGGTTTAAATTAGCATATTTTATCTGTCTGGGATTTTCAATGCTTTCTCAATAAGACTCATAAAATGTCTATATCCATAAAATGTTAATGTAGTTTCATTGATTGCAAAATCAGATCAGCTTAACTTTAGACGGAGACATTAACAAATTAGACACTACACAGCCACAGACTACATACTAAATTCTTCAATCCTACAGCAATTAACTTCTTGTTTTCCACCAACAAGTTTAGCCATGCAGTTAAAATTGTGTTCAATGAATTTGACATACCAAAAACACAATGTAAGGCCGTCCAAATCTTCCCCACAAGAAATTCAACAGCCATTTCATCTTTAAGAGTTGTACACCGATATCAATATCCAAATATATGGTTATTCCCACTATTATGACCATAAATGTGTTTAACTCAGTGTTTTGTTTTAACTTTTCAAAACATGGGCAAAACAGGAAATACACACTGTGTGAATGATAGACCTTCAGGCTTGTGTTTTGATGACGTGTTTATTCTTCACAAAGACATGAGATAGCTATAGATTTTGTTGTGGGAATGGTCTGAAGCACATTGCTGTAGGTTTTTGGTGAGGCCATCAACTACCGCTATTATGACTCGGGCTAGGGAGAAATTAAACTTTCACAATGAAATGAACAACCTATCAGCTCAAAAATGTACCTCAAAAGGTTCTTGAAAATGTTTTTTTGAGGAACAATTTAAAAAGGAGTTCCTTGAAAAATACTTTTAAAGGGGTCTTGGAAGAATCCCTAAAGGACCCTCCAAGAAGCTTTTCTTTTAAGTGCAGGTTAGTTTTAAAAAGGTGTTGGTCATTCCAAAAACCAGTAGGTGGTGGAAATATGATTTTGTGGTGCTGTTGTATCTACATAAACCCTGGGAACATTGGACACATGAAATCATGGAGGCTGTCAAGTACCAGGAGATTTTGGAGGAAATTCTGACTTCCAGTAGAACAATGATCCAAAGCATTCCTCATGATCCACACAAAAATGGCTCATTGACCACTGAACTAAGCTTTTGAAATGGCCATGCCAGTAAACCCCATTGAAAACTATTGATTCCACAATCAAGGATGATGAAGGATCCGGAAAGATTCTGCATGGATGATTGGTTTCATATCCATTGCTATGGGTTCTCCCACTTAGTCAAACATTTTATATAAAGGGGAAGAATGCTTTCTTGGTGTGTGTGTGTGGGGGGGGGGGGGGGGGTGCACAATGTATTGTATGCAAGTGTGCAAATAATTGTGCCAGAATTATTTGCTGGAAAATATTTATTCCTTGATTAATATTGTTTCTTTTTTGTTACAATTCTATCTTGGTGCAATCTGACATTCCTCCCATACTGCAAGATCAAGCTGATAAACAACAATTATATTTTTTTCAAAACCTTTTTTGTCTCATCTTTACCAATGGGGCCAATAATTGTGCAGGGCATAAAATGACACCTGAGGATTGGCCATCCTTTATTTCGAATGAAATTTGTTTAATCAGGTTCAAACAAATTGCATTCAAAATAAAGATCGGTCCAACTCAATCAATCAATCAAATTTATTTATAAAGCCCTTTTTACATCAGCAGTTGTCACAAAGTGCTTTTACAAAACACCCGGCCTTAAAACCCCAAGGAGCAAACAACAGTAGTGTTGAATTTCAGTGGCTAGGAAAAACTCCCTAAGAAGGCCGAAATTTAGGAAGAAACCTAGAGAGGACCCAGGCTCAGAGGGGTG
>JACXGI010010975.1:0-19882 GCA_016801175.1 Esox masquinongy | reverse complement strand
CATACATGCAGACAGGGCTATAGACTGGCCACTGGCCACAGCAACACTCCTTACCTTAACGATCATTAACAGATGAAAGGGATAGATTCTTTTCCACCGTTAGTTTTACCCATCATGCCCTGCTAGATCATTGCTCAGGGGATGGTAGCAACTTTGAAGTATTAAAACGGGGTTTTCAAACTGCTCCTTAAGGACCCCCAGATGTTCCATGCATTAGAACTATTCTACAGCTAGCACACCTGATTCAACTTGCCAACCAATCAAGGCCTTGAATAGGCGGGCCATAGTTCAGGGCTCTGAGAACAGTGAAACGTTTGGGGATCCTGGGCACCATTGTTTCAAGACAGTCATTGTCCAGGTTAACAGAGACTAAAGGATGCGGGCCTCACTTCTTCATTGACATCCATCTGTGCCTGTTCTGAGGGGAGGAACTGGAAGGTGGAGATGGTGAACCGGCGCGTCTGGCCCTGGGATAGGTTCGAGGCCGGAAGAGTCGGGATCTGGGGGACCGGGTCCAGGGGGTTGGGGCACCTAGGGGGAGGCAATGTGGTTATCAAACAACCCAAAAATACTGTTCTGATCATACCTCCTAGAGTTCACGCTGAGGGTCCGACCAGCTTATCAACAGATCTACCTGGTCAACAATACATTAGGAACTAACAAATTACTGAAAATAAATGGTGAAAAAAATAAATAAAAAAATAAATAAAAACACTCCAATCCCTCTAACACAATTGAACCCAGACACTGTGGTGCACTATTGTAGAGGAGAACCCAGTCTGCTTACCCGTTGTAGAGGAGAACCCAGGCTGCCTGTCCGGAGCGGGGGTAGGCCACACAATAGTGCACGAGCAGCACCACGTTCTCATCCGGGGGGTTGAGCAGACGCACTTCCAGGTACAACGGTTTGCCCAGTAGCATCTGCAGGGGCCGATGGTACTGGGGGTAGTAGCTGCTGTAGTCCATGTCTGGGGGTGGGAGGAGGTGGGGAAAGCCTGTTGGTTGCTTTAGGAGAAATCTAATATGCTCTTCAAATAATTCCCAGGCGTTTGAATGGTTTGACACAAACGTTCTTCAGAGGTTTGAACGTCCACAGGTTTTTTTTGTCCTCCCTTGTAGTAGATTGATATGTTAAGTATTAAAAAAAGCATGGGGGGGGTTGCTGTGTATTGTGATACACATTCTTAGTTGTGATACACATTCCTCCATTCTTAGTTGTGGTATATTGGCCATATATCACACCACCTGGTGCCTTATTGCCTGAGTATAACATCTGGCGAGTGGGAAACACACAGAGACGGTCAAACGAGTGAGTGTATCAAACCCTAGCCATGTACCTTTGGCAATCCTGAGCTGGACTCCAAACACCCCATGGGCCTGAATGGAGGGGCCCAAAGAGGGGCTCTTTACCATGTAGCCCACACTTGCCATGGAGCTTGGGGTGTACCTGCACTCAACCAGCAGCCTGGAACAGGAAGAACAGCAGGAAGTGAGGTTACAACTATTCTCAGTGTTACTCAGCTACAACTATGAATCCCTTCATCGAAAACTGATCCTTGCCCACTGAAATCATACACTTAAGTCAATGAAATTAGTGAATGCATTAACCTTTGTTTAATGGGGAGGTTTTCTTTGCTCAGAAAATTGAATTTAACATGACAGCTTAAAAGCCCCAGTGGATGAATTAAATGCAACTAGCCTGAGAGGAGAGTCTCTGGTTATGGTTCCATAGTTGAGGCTGACAGCCTGGATTCCCTTGATGATTTCCACCATGTAGATGACCGACTGGCCAACCTCCTGTTAGAACAATGTAGAGTTATTAACCGCTGTCTGATAACTAGCCCCAGGCCTGTATGACGCAACTCCCATGGTTGTCGTCACAGGACTTACAACAAATGGATTGTGGGTAAACGGCCTATGGCCAGGTTGCCCTGCAAAGCCCACACCTCGTAACAGCAAACAGTGGGATTCAAATTCAAACCACTTGCTGTTATCAAAAATTACATTTCTAAAGTGCCACCATTCAGTGTTTTTGTGACAAAGTAATCGGTAACTGGCAGCGAACGCAGAGTCTCTGATCAGGAGTAAGACAACACGGCGACTCTTACATATTTGAGAGCGCCACAACCTTCCAACGGCATCTTGAACAAAGCGTAGTCAGCGGTCACCCTCTGAGGGGTGCAGGCGGGGTTGCCCGTGGTCGCGAGCAGGCCGGGAGACAGGGGGGGGTATGTGATGGAGGCAGGCACCATGAAGACAAAGTGGCGGTCTGTTGTGCATTCTGGGAAATGATGTAGAGACAAAGCAAAATGTTACAGCAAACGTCACAGCTGAAGGTTGGCGCTCCCCACGGTTTTGGGCTGGCTATTATTGGTGCCCTACAAACTCCAAATGGACCCTTTTCCCCTATATTGATGTCAGAGGTTTGCATGAACAGCGGCAACGTGGTAATAGCTCAGTCTCTTTCCAATTGCCTTGACATGAACACGTTATGATCTAGGGGTCCCTCTGGAGCTCTGCAATGGCTCAACTCACCATCCATGGGGTAGTAGCAGGAGGAGGGCTCGTCGCTGTAGCAGCAGCCCAGGGAGAGACACACTTCCTGGGATGGAGGGTCAGGGCCGCAGGGGAGGCGCTGCTCATGGGGAAGGTCACACTCTACACAGGGTTCATGTGCAGGTCATTTCCATTCCGACAACAAAGAAAACAAAAAATGTACACAAAGGAAGATACAATGTTTCCGCCATCAGTGGCCTTCATCAGGGCTGCACCTCAAAAGATGTTGAAGACCCCCCACTTCCTATAACACTATCAGCCTGTTCAGTTTCACCTTCGCTAGAAGCTGCCATGGAAACTGGGCAGGACAAATGGACCTCTCTCGTTTGACCATGCGGCGTTGTGTAAATCACATCGATGCGGTGCATTCCACCCTGTCAGGAAATAATCAGCTCTAATACGGTACACAAAAACGTTCCTTCGTTAAACGCTGCTGCTGGTTGTAGCCATCATGTAGTGACAGAATGCACAAAACACACTAAGACGGCACAAAATAGGTGGTGAGCGTGTAAGATTAAGATGGTGCATGTTCAGTGTGCAAGGCAAGTATTCATAAAGCAAGTAGGATTACAGACCCGGGGGCTGGATTCTCAGTCAGCAGAACACACCTGGACAGCCATGTGACAAGATTTGAAGGGGAGGTTCAAGGTGATCTTGCCATCCTCTCCCTTGCTTGCCACATACCCACAATGCTTTGGGGCATCATCCAGGTTTTTCTCATTCCCTTTTATGTCTGAAGAGAAAAATAACCATAATGGATGTAGCCGTTATTGCACAACCACTAAGAACTGTAGACGAAAGACAGTCCTTAGTTTTCCTACGGTCATTATTCAGATTTTGACATTCTCTAGTAAAACATGGTAAGGTACTGCACAAAACTAACTAATTATTTCCCTCCACCCCCTCAACTGAAATAAGCAAGGTTCTCTTAAGCATGTTAAGAGTTCAACTCTTGGAGGGATGATGAGAACCATATGCACCTGAAGCGCGCACGCGCACGCACTTACCCCTGACAACAATTCCAGATACAGGACCCGGAGGCAGGTCCACACTCATGTGACGAGCAGAGCAGAAGACCTGAGACTGGGAGGGAGAGGGGGGCTGGGTCTGGCTCTGTACTGAATGGGTGGGGGTGCCGGGCGATGGGGTCACTGTGGACTGGCTGGATGGGCACTGGAGCTCCAGAGTGCTGTACTGCCGCAGGGCAGTGTCCCAAATCCTCAGGGGGAAGGAGAGGCGGTCTGGGTCGAGGGCCTGGGTGGAGAGAGGAAATGTTGAAAAACCTACACAGCCACAAGTTCCTCTTCAACGGAGCACGATAAAAATAGCAACGTGTGTGTGGTCCGTGCTTGGAGCCAAAATCAACAAGGCAAAGACAGAAAATTGTTAAACGTGGGTGGTGTTCGCGAGCACCACTAACTGAAACCGTTACGTTTACATGTCCCGTTTCTGAACCTTCTGCTACAGTGTGGACTGATGAATAGGACCCAGAGTGGAGTGGGACCGCAGGACTAACCATAGGCTGAGTATGACAGGCAGGGAGAGGGGAGTACAGGATCACCCCACCGCCCTTCCTCATCTGAAGGACGTATTGGCAAGCCTCCGGGGCACTGGAGACCGACACCCAGCCCTTATTCTGATCTGAGACAAAAGCAGTTAAACGGTCAGCGCAGCCGACAAGAGGCCCATTGTGCCCATCGCAAACCCAGAGCGTGTGGCGGGACAGCCAGACCTTTGACCTGGACGGAGTCCGGAAGAGCGGAGGGCAGCGACGCCATCATATGTCCGGCTAGACAGTGGAGGGAGGGCTGGGACCGGAGCTCAGGGGAGAGAGAGACCTGAGGTGGAGGTGTGGGGACGGGAGGATAAGGGCTTACAAAGGAAGCGGTGAGCAGTGAGGCCTCGGGTGTTTCAGAACTACCGGGCAAGGCAGTATGGGGGGTGGGGAGGCCTGGAGTCAGGTCCAGAGGGGGGCTGGGAGTCAAAATGAAGGGAATCGGGTCTTGCAGTTGGTAGTGTGAACCTGGCACAGAGTATGAGTAGTAGCCACAGAAGGTTTGTGCATATGGAGGGCAGGTGACTTGCTGAGGGGGGTGGTACGGTGGGTAGACCGGGGGCATTGTAGAGTCCTGGGGACCTGGAGGGAGCCTCGATGGCTGCGGGACAGGGAGAAGAGTCGGAGGAGGTCCAGTCAGAACTGGGGTTGGCCCTCGCGGGAGTGTTTCAGGGGCTTTTCCAGGTCTATAGGGGTGATGGCCCGGTCCTACTGGGTAGATGACATACTGACCAGGGTGTCCCTCTGGTTCAGGCTGATAAAGCCCGGGATGAGCTGCTGGACCTGGCTGAATGTGAGCGGGGTGGTACCGTGGAGAAGAGGGCGTGGCTTCCTGGGAGGGTGGAGAGGGTGACTGGGGCGGGCTAGTCGGAACTGGGGTTGGCCCTGGCGTGGCTGGGTCAGGGTCGTTTCCAGAGCTATCGGGGTGATGGCCCGGCCCTATTGGATAGATGGGATGCTGGCCGGGATATCTCCCCGGTAGAGGTTGATAGAGACCTGGGTAAGGAGCTCGGGATGGGTGGAACATTGACAACAAGGGGCGCTGTGGAACTGGAGGGAGCGCGGATGGCTGGGTGTCTGACAAGGGCGTCTGAGGGCTAGCCAGAGCTGGGATTGGCTCTAGCGAAGGAGGCTCAGCGAAGTCTCTGGGGCCGTAGGGGGGATGCCCTGGCCCCACGGGGTAGACGGGATACTGGCCTGGGTATCTCCCTGGTCGAGGTTGATAGAGACCAGGGTATGGAACGCGACCTGGGTGGAAGTGAGGGGGGGGCGGGTAGAACACTGACAACGCAGGGTCCCGTGAACCTGGAGGGAGTGACTGGGGAGGGCTAGCCTGAACTGGGCTAGGACCTTGAGTGGGCGTGTCGGGGTCGTTTCCAGGTCCATAGGGGTGATGGCCCGGCCCTATTGGGTAGATTACATACTGGCCCGGGTGTCCCTCAGGTTCAGGCTGATAAAGCCCGGGACGAGCTGTTGGACCTGGCTGGATGTGAGGGGGGTGGTACAGTGGGTAGCCCGCTGACAGTGCAGGGTCCTGTGGGTCTGGATGGAGCGCGGACGGCTGGGCGGCTGGAGAGGGGGTCTGAGGCGGGCTAGTCAGAACCGGGGTCGGCTCTGGCATAGGCAGGTCAGGGTCGTATCCAGGGTGACGGCCTGGGCCTAATGGGTAGCTGGGATACTGGCCTGGGTATCTCCCTGGTAGAGGCTGATAGTGACCAGGATACGGAGCTTGACCTGGGTGGAAATGAGGGTGGGGTGGGTAGAACATTGAGGGTTCTTGTGAACCTGGAGGGAGCCTGGCTGGCCTGGTAGCTGGAGAGGGTGTCTGGGGAGGGTTAGTTTGAACTGGGATTGGCTCTGGTGTCGGTGGCTCAGTATAGTCAGTCTGCTGCCCGGGTCGTATATGGTAGAAAGGATCGTAGCCTGGGTGTCTCTCTGGTAGAGGCAGATGGGGACCGGGGTATGGAGCCTGGCCCGGGTGAAACTGACGGTAGGGCGGGAAGACTGTTGACAACGCGGGGTCCCGTGGAAGTGGATGGCCCCAGGGTGGCCGAGTGCCTGGAGAGGGTGACTGGGGAGGGCTAGTCGAAGCTGGGGTAGGCCCCTGTGCTGGCAGGTCAGGGTAGTCTCTCGGGCCGTCTGGGTGATAACCAGGCTCTGTGGGGTGCATGGCATACCGGCCTGGGTATCTCCCTGGTAGCTGCTGATGGGGACCAGGGTACGGAATATGACTGGGGTGTGTAGGGTTAGGGAAATGGGGAAGTTGAGACAGCTGTTCCCAGGCTGGGGGTGGAGGGTAAGGGGTGATCACAGAGTCCGGTATGTAGTTGTGCTGCTGTTCCGGATTATCTGGGGACATGGAGGGGGGTGGAGGCCAGGTGCAGGAGAAGACAACCTCCTGGCTGTCCAACTGGAGAGGCAGATGAACTCCATTCTGAATGACGAATGAGGAAAAAAATAAAAAAATAAAACACTAAACACTGAGATCCCTGACCGCTCTAACACAAACACACACGGTTAACATGCAATGAAATGAGGTAAAAGGGGATAAATGAAGTTGTACTGGATGACCCCAACTCCCCACAGCTTACACTGACGGTGACACACGAGGCTGTGAAGGGAGCGAAATAGATGAGGTCGTCTGGGTGGGACGCGACTCGGTACGCACACTCCTCCGACACAAATGACACCCACTTGCCTTCCTCTGTCCAGGACAAATGGCAGGAATTAGTCGTGGCCATTATCCCAGTGGGGAACACGAGCGGACTCGACCTACCCATGACGCGGAGTCTCCGCACGACCTCCGCTCGGTGAATCTGGACGGCCATGCCAAAGTGGGAGCACCGCACCGAGACGGCAAACGGTGGCGGGATTGGGCAGGCGATCTTGACTGGGCTGCCCCACCATAGCAGGGGTAGGACGTAGTTACCATTCTGATGGGTCAACACAGGCCGAGGTTATTACACAAAAGGGGATAAAGACGCGTAAATAGTAAAAATACTTCTACCTCCTGCCTGACGTAGCACCCATCATAAGGCGCCATCATCACCAGGTCTCTCCAGGTGGTCTTCAGGTGATAGCCACAGTTTGGTGGCACTTGGAACAGGGAAATGGGAGAGGCGTCCACTGCACAGAAAGAAGAGCAAGTGACAAAACGGCCTGAGGTTTTTCCAGACCACAACGAGACCTCAACGGGAAACGTTCCCCGGTCACAGACATGCCTTAACCACCGATCCATGTTAATTCCAGAACCAGTCACTTGGGTTTTCGTACCGAGGTAATAGTATTTTAGGATTAGTGGGTGGTTCTCTGAAGTTTACCTCTATCCACCATTAGATGCATGTATCCTCTGCCAGATGCAGTGAGGGTCATGAGCTCATCTTTACACTGCACCAGAGGTCGCATGGAAAGCCATTCACTGGAGTGATGGTTGTGGTTAGCTGATGGACCATATACCTTTCCTTGAATGCTTTGGCCTTCGAAACCTGAGACACAAGGTCCACATCGTTATCATTAGAAAAACGCTCTTTTAAAACATACTTAAAACTTCCTCGTCGATAATAAAAATAAAATTACATTAGTGGTTACCTTTGAAATGTGCATGATTGCCGCCATCTAAATCCAGAGAGCTTTTCTGGACACCGAAAGTATTATGCACATTCCAGGGTGCACGCATGTCCAAAAGCTTAGGGGCAAGTTTTGCAGAAGTGATATCTTCGGTCAACTGAGCATTCTGCTTCTGGTGTTTGGCATCATCAAAGGTAGTCCGAAGATTGCGACTAAGAATTACACGTCCGTCCAGATCTTCAGGTTTGTGTTTTGTCCTCGGCTCTAAGTCGTTACTTGACGCCTTTTCTGGATTTATTTTGAAATCACGAAGACCATTAATAACGTCCACACTTGGTGCTCCACAGATTCGAAAGTTGCAAACCGTTATAATTACAAAACAGAAAGACACAATGTTTCTCTTCCGTTCGAAAGACATCGCCGGGTTGATGCTTTTGCTCAAATGCGCGCCGAGGCCAGTACACAGGTAAAATCGATTGGAGTGCAAGCAATGTGGCCTGATTATTGAGGAAAAATCAGATGGCAGATTTCTGTGACGAAGTCTATTTTCTTACATCTCCCAATAAACCACATTCGAGTTCAAAGTATATTGACTAAGAAAAGTAGCAACATTCCCAAAAAGCACAAATGCAGAAATATTTAGTTGAATTCAAATTAAGCCTAATTCTGAAATTTCAGACAAATTGTTTTTTAGCCAATTAAATAACTATCACCCCATCCAGTCACATGATCACCCCCATTTAAATGTCCAAGCTCGTCTGAAAACACAGCGTTTTTAAAAAGTGATCTCACCTTGTCACAATCTCAATTAAAATGAGGTTCAGGTGTGCAGCAGGTAGGTTGAAGAGAGGGATGCACTGCTCTATCTGTTTCAATAGGCTGAAATGTATTGTCACTCTAGGCTTTTGTCTTCTAAACCAATAATTTGTTAGCAGGTGGAGGGAGTTTTCCAATGGATGTTCTTGTGACTTAAGGATGTTAGACAGTTCAAACATTAGACGGTTCATAATAAATTTGTACTTCACCTGCGAGTTGTAACTTGTAAACATTTATGACTTGCTGTATATCTAGTTGCAGTTCAGTAAATTATCTGGTTGGAAAATGTACAACCTGCTATTTTACTGAATGTGGACCTAGGTTCTGCCTGTGGAACCCTAGTGAACCCACCCAGTGGTCCCCACCTGCTCCAACATGGGTGGGATCAAAGGTCAAAGCAGCAGACACATGTTGCTGTCTCAAAGGCGCATACTGCCGGCGCTGTGCCATGCCCACACTGTGTTAGGTCTCAGAGGATTTGGATGGTGTGGGAAAGACCAGGGAGAACTTGAAAGAGGAAGGCTTGATGGGGGGTCAGAGCGGGTAGCTCGGTTACTTTGAACCGGGTGAGAGGGTAAGAGAACACACTGGGACTTAGCTGGCGGCGGCTGGGTGAGGGTTAGCCGTCTCTGCGCTGCTAATGCTGTTGGGTGTCAGGTAACGTCTGATACTGTTGTTTTACTGAAAGGAGACGGGGGGTCAGGTGCCGGCAGAGGTTGATCCGGAAGAGGTTGATCCGGAAGAGGTTGATCCGGAAGAGGTTGATCCGGAAGAGGTTGATCCGGAAGAGTGCTGGTTGACATGTGAAGGGTGTGAAATGGTTTGGGGTTGTTGAGGCGAAGGACCCAGCTTGTCCGAAGATCCATTGCAGTCCTCACTGTGTTCATACAACCCCTCGTGAGAGAGAAAACCTGTAATGACTGATGTGTTTTAATATGAACTGACCAAATTAGAATGACAAAAATCCCCAATAGAATCATAGTGGTTCACCCATTTATCCCAAATCATTCCAAATATACCGGAAACCTGTGTTAATTGGTTTGTTATTGAGTGACATCAGTAGCAGTTTTTGGAATATGGCAGTCCAGTAACTTAAACCTCTCTGTAGTCTCACAGGTTGTGTGGGGGAACTACAAACACCAAAGGCTCTACCATCTTCACCAGGGTAGCAGCACCAGGATGCTCTACCGTACACTGTATCCATTCTCTGAAAAGAAGGTCAAAGGCTTTGGTCACATCCACTAAAATATATATTTTTCTAAAGATCCCTATATGAACTGGTTTCCCAATATTACACCCTTCTTTGAAATTACACTTGTTAAGCATGGATTTATCAGTGGTGAAAATATCCTACAGCTGTTTCTTACCAAAGAATTGGGAATTAAACCGCTAACTTAATAGGGTCACCATATTTATACTTATTCAATACTTGTGTGTGTGGCTAATTGGGACGCAGTCACAATTCAGTGACATGAGATCTACATCCCTACATCTGTACACACATTACTTAAACAGGCCTGAGCCAGTCTATGGTCCCCTCTCCGTAGATCAACAGACCTTTGAATCTATAATAATGTATGTCTCCTGCAAAAGAAAAGGACGGGATTTTGCGCCGCAATGCTCAAATGGCCCATATTCAACATGATTAGTTAAGTGCATAACAACAGAATAAGTGAATAATTCACATACACCACATGTTCGGGAATGATCCAAGACCGAATGTAAACAGCACGTAGCCAAAGAAAAGTCAATACAGGAATTCCACACAGGAACAGAACTGGGAAGAGGGACAGGAAGTGAAGAGCGTAAAAAACTCCTGTTAAACAAAGCATCCATTGTAGTGTGTTATCAGGACCACCTCTGTCCTAACGGGTTACAGCTTGAGGCCACAGCTGGAGGGCTTGTCAGACCGGGATGTATGCTGAGAAATCTGAGGTAACGATGCTAGCAAGAATTAGCCACGTCGTTCATTTTACTTTTACCCAAAGTGACTTACAGTAAGTACAGGGACATTTTGCCCCAGAGTAATGTAGGGTAAAGTGCCTTGCCCAGGGACACAACGACGATTGGCCCAGTCAGGATTTGAACCGGGAAACCCAATATTCAATAGAAAATAGTTCAAATATCATAATATCATATCAAATGTTGAAGCTGAAAAATTGATTTAATGCCAGCAACACGTTTCAAAAAAGTTGGGACAGGGCAACAAAAGACTGGAAAAGTTGCGTAATGCTAGTATACATTCCTGTTGGAACGTATACTAAAGTATGAAATAAGTGAGTCCATTTTGACACACTGACGGATACTTAATACCATTTAAATACTATTTTAATACAAACCCATTTCCAAATATGTTGGGAATGCAATGATGTGCAAATCATTAAAACCCTGTATTCAATAGAAAATAGTACAGAGACCGCATACCAACATATCAAAACAGTACAAAGACAACATATTGAAACTGAGAAATGATATTGTTTCTTGAAAAATATATGGCCACTTTGAATTTGATGCCAGCAACACGTTTCAAAAAAGCTGGGACAGGGGCAACAGTAGACTGGAAAAGTTGTCTAATGCTAAAATAAAACCAGGTGGAATTTCACACAAGTTATGTTAATTGGCAACAGGTCAGTAACCTGATTGGGTATAAAAAGAACATTCCAGAGAGGATGAGTCTTTCAGAAGTAAAGATGGGGTGGGGTTCATCACCCTGTGAAAGTCTCCGCAGGCAAATAGTGCAACAAGTTAAGAATAATGTTTTCATTAAAATATTCAGAGAATCCGTAGAAATCTCTGTACGCGAGGGATAAGGTCGAAAACCAATGTTGGATGGCTGTGATCTTCGGGCCCTCAGGCGGCACTGCATTGAAAACAGACATGATTCTGTAGTGGACATCACTCCATGGGCTCAGGAACACTTCCGAAAACCATTGTCTGTGAACACAGTACGTCGCTGCATCCACAAATACAAGTAAAAACTCTACCATGCAAAGAAGAAACAAGATCCATAAATGCCGCTGCCTTCTCTGGGCCTGAGCTCATTTAAGATGGATTGAGTTGAAGTGGAAAACTGTCCTGTGGTCTGATGAATCAAAATTTGAAATTCTTTTTGGGAATCATGGACGCTGCGTCCTCCAGACTAAAGAATAGAGGGACCATCTGGCTTATCAGCGCACAGTTCAAAAGCCAGCATCCATGATGGTATGTGGGTGGCAGCAATTGGAGTGAACTCTGTTGGCAATACTCGGCCCTCATTCAGGGCGTTCCTTTTAGCCGCAGCAAGATTTCGGTATGAATTTCCTGGGTGAGCAACCCGCGTGTCAGGAGCCAGAATGGCATCGAATGTGCTTTGCAAGACACATACAGTTAGGTCCAGAAATATAAGGACACTGACATATTTTTCATAATTTTGGCGCTGTACGCCACCACAATGGATTTGAAATGAAACAACCGAGATGCAAATGAAGTGCAGACTTTCAGCTTTAATTCATGGGGTTGAACAAAAATATCGTACGAAACATATAGGAATTGCAACCATTTTCATACACAGTCCCCTTATTTCAGGGGTTCAAATGTAATTGGACAAATTAACGCAGTCAAAAATAAAATGTTCATTTTTAATACTTTGTCAAGAATCCTTTGCAGGCAATGACTGCTTGAAGTCTGGAATACATGGACATCACCAAATGCTGGGTTTCCTCCTTTGTGATGTTTTGCCAGGCCTTTACTGGTGCTGTCTTCAGTTGTTGTTTGTTCGTGGGTCTTTCTGCCTTAAGTTTTGTCTTCAGCAAGTGAAATGCATGCTCGATCGGGTTGAGATCAGTTGATTGACTCGGCCATTGCAGAATATTCCACTACTTTGCCTTAAAAATCTCCTGGGTTGCTTTTGCAGTGTGTTTTGGGTCATTGTCCATCTGTAAAGTGAAGCGCTATCCAATCAACTTCGCTGATTTTGGCTGAATATGAGCAGACAATATTTTCCTATACACTTCAGAATTAATCCGTCTGCTTCTGACTTCTGTCACATCATCAATGAACACTAGTGACCCAGTGCCATTGGAAGCCATGCATGCCCATGACATCACACTGCCTCCACTGTGTTTTACAGATGATGTGGTATGCTTCGGATCATGAGCCGTTCCAAGCCTTCTCCATACTTTTTTCTTCCCATCAATCTGGTACAGGCTGATCTTAGTTTCATCTGTCAAAGAATGCAGTTCCAGAACTGGGCTGTCTTTTTTTTAGATGTTTTTTGGCAAATTCTTATCTTGCCCTTCTATTATTGAGGCTTATGAATGGTTTGCACCTTGTGGTGAACACTCTGTATGTATGTAGTGTAGGTATGTATGTATCCAATTTGGATGTAAATACCGTCAGATTATAGCTGAGAGACTGCACTTTAAGCCCATATTCCTTATTAAACTTATTTAATAAATGTTGGTGTACAGCCAAAATAACAAAACTTGTGTCAGTGTCCAAATATTTCCGGACCTAACTGTATATTGACATTGACTTTGTGTCACAAATGGCATCCTAATACCTAAATAGTGCCCTAGTTGACTCAAATTATAGGGCACAATGCAAGAAATGAGGTGCCATTTGGAGCTAAGACTCCCGTAGAATATTGTTGATTAGGATCTCACCAATCCCAATAACCAACAGACTAATGGATCTGGGGTGAAGTGATAAACACTTTTATTGAAAATCAATATTAATTATCTTGAAGGTAGACTCAGCAAAATGACGTTGCCATGAGCAGCACTGTAGACGTTGAGATGAGCGAGGTGTAAGAACATACCTTCATCCAGCTGTTACAGTGTGGCAACCAGAGGAATAAAACAGAGGCACACTTGTTCTTCGCGGGAAATTTAATCACCATGCAGTTTAGTTTTTCCATCTACTGTACATCATTTTGCTGAGGCCGCTTTTAAGCTAGATGCCCTGTGTATTCTCAGAACTGGCAGGTGTTACAGTCCATTAGCACCTGGCTGTACTTACATCGGTCAGTCAGAACGTCTGGAGTATCCGGTCTATGAAATTGGACCATCATGATTTTCCCACTGTGGGGTAAAAAACACTGCTTCCGGTGTCCAAATATAGGGTCCGGAGGGGAGATGTTTATGACCATCGTTGACATATATAGTATTATTGAAACAGGCTGATTTGAAAGTGTAAGACGGCTGTAAGACGCACTTAATTCCTTTGTTGCCTAAATACAAAAATAGACCTCCTAATTGACTGGCTTGGAAAGGTGGCTGTTGGACATCCCCATGATAGACGCCGAACAACCCAACCAACAAAAACATTTGCCCTCCCCAAGACATGAGCTGCTGTGCTGAAACCAGACATTTCTGAGGGAAAGGCTCTCAGGGAAATGCACATTTGCTTAAAAAGCAAAAAATGTGTATTGGAGCTGACAGCAAAAATTCCAAACAGATTATGCAAATGTGACACAGTTGTCACATGTGCTCCTAATTAAGTCAGACAAAACTAAAATCTGGTTGGATTTCACCACTAGAGAGAGACACGTACCTAAAATACTGAAGATAAAATGTAGGAGTTTGTAAAACAAAATGACACCCTTTACCCGTGTGAGAAAGATACGTTATTTTCTATTTGCAACGGATTCGTGCGAAGTATGCCATTACAAACATGAATTGGGAATGGGTGGGATTTAATTTACTAATATTTTCGGTTGCATGTTCAAAAATGCGTAGGGGGAAACCGGGGTTGTTTACTTACGAATGTGAAGTAAAATACTGTATAGCTTATGGGTCTGGCACGCTGAGTACAAGGGGAGGGAATAGACTGCTTTGAGGGCGGGGGGATGGGGTCTATAGAGTGGATGGCAACATGTTTTGTTTTTGTTTTTAAAGTGAAGTATAAACTGAAAATTGGGTTAATTATGCACGCATTGTGTACACATCTGTAATTGCGATTCAATTTATTCAATGAGCCCCTTTGAAGATCACAAGACTTCACGCTGTGTTTTGACAGTGGAAAACGTTGCCCATTTTTCTCTAGGCTTTTAAAGCCCCTGATTTTTTTTTGGACAAGAAAAAGTTTGAGGACATGGGTGGGGTTTAAGAAAAGGGGAATGGGAGGGAAGGGGCTGGAGAGAGAAAATAGCCTGATGTGTAGGCTATGAATTCGATGCTGGGTGGGTATACTGTTTTTCAGAAATCCAAATAACTCACGTGCGTAAAGGCTCCTTCACAGGTAATATTTGTTAGCCTAATGATGTTTGTAATTTCTATGCAATGTGATTGAACTTGTGTTTTCATTGTATTGAAAATGTTTCGAAAGTTCTGTGGGTGGAAGAAAAATGTTATAAAAGGATATATTTAAAACGCAAAGAATTGAACTAAAGTCAGTTAAGAACGGATTGAAGAATTCGATGCGTTCTACTTTTGCAGACGGCAAAACCCTTTAAACAGGTTTACTTTGTGCATACACTTATGCCTAAGCTGTAACTGAACTACTTATTGAAGTTTCTATATCGTTTCTGCATATGTTTCACGCACTGACTTCATTCGGGCATTCTCGCGCTCTTTTCTTATATCCTGAATGGGGCCCGTTGCAATTAACGGGGAATACTGTCCATAACAAACTTCATTACAGTAGGCTTATGGACTATAAATACATATTGAATGTTGTACTGTTTCACCGTATTGAACCTAACTGACATTTATGTCTAAATGTTATGCTGCCTATAAACTTAATTGTATTTGCTTTATAAATATAAACCAAATTCTACAGTATATTCTGATATTTACCCCAAATGTCAAAAGTCAAAGTTTAAAAGAATATTCTGAAAATGTGTCTGTTGGAAAGTTGTGAATCCTAAATTTCGAGGGATATGTAATTAAAGGGTATAGGGGAGCAATACCTTATACTTACATTGTCAGAGGGTAAATTCCTTATGGGATAAATTAAAGGAAAGGTTCCTAGTGGATCTTTTAAGGGTCCTTCCAATTGATCCTGTCGGGAACCCTTATGTTCTTCAAATAACTGTTAACATTTTCTTCAAAGAACCCCTTTTTAAGATCCTTTTGGAGTTGATTTGTTGAGGGGGTAGGCTCACAAAATGATTTAAAGTATGTTTTTTAAAATCCCCTTTAAAACATTTTTTGAAGCATTTATAAGTGTTCCCCAACAATTGCATTGTGAATAATCCATAAACGATCTTCCAACAACCCCCTCATTGTTAGAGTGTATGATGTATTGTTGGTAGAAAGGGATATTACTGGGATACTACAGGGATACTCCTGTGATACTACTAGGATACTGCTGCATCACAGTAACACATTTTCCATCTGTAGGGACACTTTAAATAAATATGAACACTCATGGACGTAATGTCCATAAACATTGTAATTGATGTTGTGCTGATGTTACAAAATACCAATGAATAGGCAACTTTACGCTTAGAACATAAGTAGTCCGATTAATATATGAAAGAAATCTAAAAACACACAGGACAAAATGTGAATTAGCAACCAAATCCAGCCATCTGCGCAAAACTTAAATTAAGGCCGGTTGACCTCTTAGGTAGGGCACTTAACAAGGGAAACCTTAGGGCTGTTGGTGTGTGCCTGACAGTGGCCATGCATGAAATGGTGTGTTAGTGAGACTTATACTACAAGTTTGGACATGCTGACAATCACCCTCGTTTCCTTTTCATTCGTTGTTTCTCAGACAAGGGCTAATTTACGAGGGCTGTGTTTGAACACTGAATGTTAGAAAGACCTCTAATCTAGACTTCTGTCCAAGGCCGTGATCAAATACAAAAGCCAAATACTGTGTGCGTGATCTATCTTGGAGTTAGCACATTTGGACCATTATATTGGTCTGATTATGGGATAGTGCAGATGAACCAATCGCAAAACAAACATTTGAAAGTATTTGACATGTATTTGACCCACAACTAGGTTTTAGGGAGATAATAAGCGGAATGCCCAGTGTATATTATAGCAGTAAGGCATGAGGGGGTGTTTGTATATGGCCAATATACTACAGGTTAGAGCTGTTTTCATGCACAAATGCCTGGACACATTGCTTAGCTGTGGTGCACTGGAAATATATCACAAGGTACCAACACAATTAGAGCAGTAAAAGATCTGTGATGTAATACATGTGGTATATGGACTCTTATAAACCGGGTGGTGTGACTCCTGCATGCTGATTGGCTGCTTGCTGTGGTAAATCAGACTGCACACCACAGGTATGGCATTACATTACTTTTAACTGTTCTAATTGCATTTGCTATCATTATGTAAGAGTAACAAAGGCACACCAGAATGTCTCGTGCCTAAGAACAGCTCTTAGTTGTGTATTGGCCAAATATCATACCCCCCGTGCCTTATTTCTCATAGCTGTAGCATATGAGAGGATTCAGAATTCAAACCACCCGGTTTATAATACTCCAAAACACTTATGTTTTTCAGTAAATCAAGATGTTGGTCCTTGCTGGAATCGTTGTTCTTCACATTAGCACCATCATCCTGCTTATGGTCGCCACCATTGATAATGTAAGTAGATGTCCCCTTAAATAACCCCTGTTCTTGCTTTCTCGGTTTCGGCTCCATCGGTTCTGCCCTGTATCAACTCTAGAGCCTTTATGGACACCACAATAAATACAAGGCTAGGACAAAAATGAGCCCAGCTGTATACACCCGGTCAGCCCGAAGGAGCCAACAGAGAGAGCACAATATCAACACACCGATGTGACATGATGTAGCTGTTAGTGGGTTCGTGTGACGTTGACGCTCTCCTCCCCCATGTTGATCTCTGCAGGCCTGGTGGTTCACAGACACAATGGCCACGGACGTATGGGGCAGCTGGAAACTGTCCAGCTCAGCTTGGTTTTACACCAACCTCAAGGGAGATTATAATGAAGGTACAAGAGGCTCACCTGTTGTTTTGGCTATACGGTATTACCGCTGTCCAAAACAAAGAGCGTGTGCATTGCAAACATGAGGATGCGATGGTATTTCGATTACTGGTAGACAGGGTTAGAGTTAAGTTCTCAAAGTTAAACTTGTGCATTTTGTATGTGAATTTCATGTCGTTTTTTTTATTTTATTCATCAGTTCAAAATGTTGTAATGGTAAGAAAAGGACAATTGCCCTGCACGCACACACACCATGAAGGGGGGCTACGAAGATGGTGTCTCTGTTCTTTTCTATGGTATCTTCTAATCTCGTCCCTGTTCTCTCGGTCTCCCTCTACAGATTACCTCCAGGTAGTGCAGTCCGGGGCAGTGCTGGCCTGCATCTTCTCCATCATGGGCTTGTTTGTTTTTGTGGCACAGCTCTTCACCCTGGGCAAGGGCCAGAGGTTCACTTTCTCCGGGGTCTTGATGCTCATCTCCTGTAAGTAGCCTGACTACCAGTACTTTGTCTTGGCACTGTGTGGTCTCAATAATAATAATAATAATAATAATGTTGTTATATAATGGTCATAACCCATTGTTATTTTAACCGGTCAATGGAAAAAGTTAACAAAGTAACTAATGACTGGTAATTAAGCCGGATGGAATCAGTCTTATTTTAATGGGTTAAGACATGTACGCTGTGAGGTTCCATGGGTTTAAAAAAATGTGTTTGTTGTTTTTATGACAAGGTTCTTTCAAACCCAGTTGTGATTAAAGCGATTTAATCTATCCAGCTAATTGTTAGAATCAAGATTAGGGTTTAGCAGAGAAACCTAAAAGGACAGTAGCTCTCCAGGAATAGGGTTGGATAGCCCTGTAGCTCCATGAAAATAAACATGTGGTTGTCTCCTCTCCGCCAGCTGTGTGTGTAATGATCGCCGTCTCCGTCTATACGGACATCTTCCACAAACAAGACCAGGGCTGGTACGGACACTCTTTCATCCTGGCTTGGATTTCCTTCGCTCTCACCTTTATCCTGGGTGTCGTCTATATTGTACTGCGCAAGAAGAGCGAGTAGAGTCACGGGTGGTTGAGGATCATAAGGACAGTTTTTAGGAAAGGGAGATATGGACTTGTTTTTAGTAAGTTTGTTACAGTGCCAGTTTTTACTCATGAGAAGGAAGGTGGTACAGAAATGGAAGACCCCAAAAGAATTGCATGCACAATCAATTCCTATGCAGATTACTGCATGCATGTACAAATAGATTTGTATTGTGTAAAGATATAGTACTGTATATTTTATTGTATGTTAACTGTTGAACAATCAGCAAACAAGCTTGGATTTCCAATACTGGTTTTAAAATGGGTTTTTTTTGTCCTTATAACTGAAGTATTTTACAGTAATTTGTCATTTTTTATGATACAATTGTAACCATTTGTCATGTGTTTAATTATTTTAAGGTTTGTGTTTTAAGTGAATTTTAACAATTTCTGTGATTCTGTGTTTTGGTTGGCTGCTATATCGAAGTACATTTTAATCTGTACAAGTGAAAAAAGTAAACCAAGAACGGAGGTCAATTTGCTGTATTTAATATAACATTTAAAATGCATCAGATTATTTTTTTTTTATTTTACAAATCCATTTGAATTTAAGCTGTTTTATTCAGACTATTCAATTTATAAACAAAATAAAAACACCACAGAAAAAAAACAGCAGCTTCCGCATCTCATCTCTTTGACACGACATTTAAAATAAATAACAATTGCATCGAGACCAAACCACCGGGGCCATCCAGAGGCCATGAATAGGTATTACAGGGCGGACAGGAATTTTCACATCTTTCACAACATCACGCTTGGTCCAATTCACAAAAAGCATTGAATGCGTTGAATGCAAACCCCAACCAAGACAGGAATGTTCCGATGCGCGTCACGCCGACAGGTCCGGCCAGTCGGACGGAGCTACTAGACGCCCTGTCCGGACGGGGTAATCCGCTCCTGCACCACCAGGTGAAGGAGGTGGTTCTGCTCTGCAGACAGAAGCGGCCTATAGAGAGGCGGGGGAGAGGTGAACGGAGAAAGACGTAAGCAGTGTAGAGGGAAGAGATCCACGGGGAAATAAAAAGACATGAAAACCTCAGATTGCAGCTAGACGAGTATCGCAGGACTGAGATTGTGGCTGAATATTTACCAGAGTTCGGTTTGAAGTGACTTGAGTGACTCTGTGTCTTTTTCCTGGCAGGCCATCTGCAATGCAGTGGGACAGTCTTTATGACTTATCGTACAAGGCCAGCGTACGCCTTAGTGGACCACAAGATCACCTGACACTGACTGCCTCTTCATGTTCTCAACCAGACTCTCTAATCATTCAGTGAAATGTTATGTATACTTGTTGTTGTTGTTTAGTGTTTAGAAATGAATGTACGTGACATACCACGACTGACTGCAGCAACAGGAAAACATTTTCAGGTAAGAAGCTCACTACAAAGAGATTTTGGGGGGGGGGGGGGGGG